>JBDFRD010142140.1:0-23895 GCA_039654405.1 Bullina lineata | reverse complement strand
CCACACACACACACACACACACTTTTAGTTTTAGTTTCAGGGAATAACGCATTATATCCATCTAAGGGATTATTGATAGACTCAAAGGCTCCAGAGGCAATCTATTTTATCTCTCATTCTCATCTCCATGTGCCCCCCCCCCCCCAAAAAAAAGGCGGAAAACTAAACTAACTGCTCGAATTTTACTTTTCGAAACGGTACAATGGGAGAGCCCGGGAAAAAAAAAACACTTGACGAAATTCATCGCTACATTGAGTATTATTATAAACCATTTTAGCTGCGTTGAAAAAAAAATCTCTTCAGTCATAAAATAAATAATAAGCAATCAGTTAATTCTCTAGATCTATTTCACTCGCGATTATTGTGACCAAAGAAATCACGGAAATGGAATAAAATGTACCGGTATATAGATTTCTAATTTTAGTTTCTTAAATTTAATTTGTGAAATATGATATTGCTATCGTATTTGATTTTACACCGTTTGGGACAACGATTCATAAGTCACCGTATCAGTGATTACTTCCGCTACTTTGCGTCACCGATAAACCCGGAAAAGAGATCAAGACGGCAGTCAAGGAAGTTGAAAACGTTACCTGTTGGGAATAGATATCTAGATTCTAGATCTATATATTTCCAAAACATAACGTTTAGCCGCCAAAATGAACAACTGACGAAAAGTGGAAGAGCTAAGATAACTGCCATGTTAGTTCCCAATATTCATTCCTTTTTTTCAATCCGGGAAGTACATTAAAGCGTATTTAGATCAAACATGCCTGTGGATGTGTACAGAAGAGACTGACAGTAGTCTAGATCTAGTTGTACACTGGATCTAGATTCTAGATCTACAGTCTGTACAGTTGTTTCTGTATAGATCTACCACAGTTCATTTCATTTAGTCATTAGATCAGTCGAGACTGGATCAAGATATCTAGATATTGATCCATTGATTAAATCGGCTTAGGGCCTAGATAAATCTACTTTAAATTATTACTGTTATTTATTCGTTTTTCTTAAAAATTTATAACATGTCCGTATCTAAAATCTTCTAATTTTAATAACAGTTAAAGTATTTTCTAAAATCCAGATTTAGTTAACTTATCCCATAGTTTTTTTCATGTCCCTGGAGTCCTAGACACTGGGCTCACTGGCACGTTGACTGGTCTGTGTATGCTACACTAGTCTAGATCTACTACAGCTACAAACCACAGAAACTATAAGTTCACTTTGTTGAAATGCAGTAGGCCCTATGTTATAAAATGGAAATTCAACTTTCATCGCATAGGACTAGCATTAGTCCTAGAACCATTATTCACTGCTGCTACAAAATCACAATCAACCCATCCTTAGTTTTACTAGTTTCGATTTGAGTTTTAGAGTTTGAAATCCTCATTGAGGAGTAGTAGGCTTGATACTCTGTTTTGCCAGTAACATGTATTGATTTGGTCAGTGGTGACGCTCCATTAAATGTGTTAGTGCAGCAAGAAATGGGGGCTATTGTATACATGATTTATCCTCCTTTGAAATCCATCTAGGAGCCCGATCCGGCTAAGAACACGGTAATCGTGTCTCCCGAGGGGCGGGTTCTTAGGCGGAGGGCAACATATTATGTTATAACTTACTGACTTCCAGAGAGCAAGTTTTCATACCCCACTTCCTCCACTCATTCATATATGGTCTACCGAATGACTTCTAGAGGATGTTTATTCAGTCAAAAATATGCTCACCATTCATGTCATGTCAGTAGGCCTACTTTTATTAATAATAATCTTGTGGTTTTCTGTATTGTTACTAAGTCTAGTACTGATTAATCACTGATATCATCATGCTATTCTGAAAAATTACAGATTTTCGCTGGTCATTAGAATAAAGGCTGTATAGAAACAAATCTTCATGATTTCATGTGTATAGTATAATATAATTGCTTTATCGTGTATAATTAACTACACAGTTTAATTTGGGGAGAAGAAAAGTAACTTGAATTGACATTTTTATGTTTGTCGTGTAGTTTTGATCCTGATATTCAATTCAGTGATTTCCGTAATTAATTTTAATGAATTATTTGATTAATTATTTTTAGGTGATATCTTCAAAAGCCTAAAAGTTTGATCATTTTGAAAGACGAGTGCTTGATTTGGCTTTGGTGTGAAATATAAGCTGAAAACATGGTGAGTCTTTTAAATGTCAACAAAAATGTGGTCTATAATACTACTTTTTTTAATAACATTGGGTTTATATTGAAATCACACTGTCTCTGTGTATGTTCATACTCAAATGATATGCATTGTGTCAAAATATATGTACTTAGATCATGAAGGCAAAACAATGATTTTGATTGTTTTTTGCTTTCTCGTATGTCAACTATAGGTTTGTGATGAACAAAAGTATGAAAATTCACACAATTCTGAGGCTGGTGTGCATGAAAAGAAAAGACAAAGATAAAAATTAAAACCAGGGGTATTTCAACATTTTCTTCTTGATGATCCCATTACATAATAATACTAAGATTGATGGTTCTTGCCTCCTGTTTGTGAGGTGTATGGTATGTGGATTGATTTATGACATTTTTATGAAAAATTATGACCATGACTCCCTTTGCTAGTGCGCTGTTTTCACACAACCTTATCTTGTTTTATCTGCCCTTCTTTCTAGCCGTACCACTGGCAGAGTCACAATGTCAAAACCAGCGGCGTGGATGACATGGTCCTGCTTCAGAAAATATCTGAAGCAGGAATCATGGACAATCTCAAAAAGAGATTCATGGAGGACGTTATTTATGTATCCTTTGTGTGCTTCCTAAAGAGGATCCAATTGTTATTGAAAATTCATTGTAAAAGTGAAAAGTTGCCCTAAAGGAAAATTTGGGGGGATTTTTGTCCGTTTGTTTTTGTAGTGATCATTTAAAACTAATCCTCTAATGTAATGATACCATCCTATGATTTGAACAATTTTTTTATGTGTTGTTGAAATCTTGGATGTTCGAAATATTGAAGACACGTCCTTGTTTTTTTTTCTGTAATTTGACAGAAATTGTTCCTTAATTTAAACCACAGACTTATATAGGCCCTGTGCTTGTCTCAGTAAATCCTTTCAAGATGATAAACATCTATGGAGAAAAAGAAATTGAGCTTTATCAAGGAGCCGTAAGTTGTTTTTTACTTGTATTCTGGTCTTCTGACTATGTGTGTGAAACATAATTTGTGAATTCCTTCAGAGCTGTGCAACTTAACTTGGAGAGGAATCCATTTAATATGTCATATATTTGAAAAAGATGTTGAATATGTTGTCCTAACTGTCCATATCTGAGAAGTGCATGTGCTTTTGTCTGATGAGGTTAGAAGGCTATCACATTATTAGCTACATCAACAAAGTATGATGTATTTGTATAATTCGATTTTGGCTTAATATGTAGCTTGGGGTAAACTTTGGAACCTTTTGATTTTCAAGGACTGCTGGCTTACTGTATCTCAGAATGAACAGTCCGAAAAAAGAAAGAGAGTCATGAATATTATTTCTGTTTACTTTACAGGCACAATATGAGAATCCGCCTCATGTGTATGCGTTAACTGACAATATGTATCGCAACATGCTTATTGAGATGGAGAACCAGTGTGTGATTATCAGGTAATGCTTAAGTTACTTTGGTTTAAAATTTAGAATGACTGACATATTTTGTAACCTTAAGAAAATTAATGGATGAGTTTTAAGCAATAACTATTTGTAAGCGGTAAGTATGTTTTTATGTATAAAAATTGTTTTTACAAATTTTGTTTGCCTGTATAAACAAATCTATCTATTTTGTAGTTCATTACATGTTCTTGTTGATAGCTTGTAATTCTCTCTCTTGCCTGTCAAACAGGATTTTAGACATCTACAGTTTGGTTTTATAATTGTTCATTCATAGTGGTGAAAGTGGAGCTGGGAAGACTGTTGCAGCCAAATACATTATGGGCTATGTGTCTAAAGTTTCTGGTGGTGGCCCATTGGTTCAGGTAAAGTGGAAAAAAACATCTTGTGCATGAGAGAGATATTATCATTTATTCCTTTGTAATAACAACAATAAACAGGTAGCTCAATTATACTGATAGGCATGTCCTATAATTTAATAAAATTTGAAATCAATTTAACATTTAAAGCAATTCTTCACCACAAGTCTCTTATCTCCTATCAAGTCACTATCGGGATTCCGTGACAGTCTAATCCAAACCCTAGAATAAGTCAAGGAACTGGAGACGTGATGTGTGATATAAGCATAATATTTAAAAACAATACATTTTTAAGAGATTTTCTAAACAAGAAAAAAATGTGTATCAGGGAGAAAATATTTCATTTAGATTTATTTGAAATTTGCCCTATATGTATCGTAAATTGCATTGCAAGATGTGATCTTACAATGAATTGATTCTAAATGACTGAATGTTACTATATTTTTCTTCTGATGTAGCGAGTGAAAGACATCATCTTGGAATCAAATCCTCTCCTGGAAGCCTTTGGAAATGCAAAGACTGTCAGAAACAATAATTCTAGTCGTTTTGTAAGTTTTTCTTTTGCGTGTTGAAAGATAAATGTGTCGGTTTTGATCTACTGTCATCTTACGAAACTTAGATTGTCTAAAAGTTTCTTTTCATTTTTTGTTCTTGGTTCTAGGTGTATACAAATTTAGGACATGACAATGCTTTCTGATTGAAATGATGTAAAAGATGGTCATATTTTAATGCTTCATATTATTATGGCATAACACACAATATTTCCATTTCAAATTGTACCACAAATATTGAAACCACCTTTTAAAGAATGTGAAAGATCATACAGAGGGATTTATATTTTGTTTTTCGTGCCTTTTTTTTTCAGGGAAAATATGTGGAAATTCAGTTCAGCCGAGGTGGAGAACCAGATGGTGGAAAAATATCAAACTTTCTTCTTGAAAAGGTAACTTGTGACAAGCAAGCACTTTTATCTACTATGTCTACCTGTGAAAATAACATTTTTCTTTTCTTTATTTTTGATCTCTTTAAAGCAATAAGAGATCTGTGATTGGGACTTCATATTTTAGTTTGATACCAATGAAATTGTCTTCTATTTCAAGATGTTATATGAATGACTTATTTTTACCCATTTGCATTTAGCTTTGTGGCATGATGTGGCATAAATGTTCACTTCAGTTTTTATGTTTGCATTTTGCAAAAGCTGAAAATTGTTTCTTATAACAAAAGTGTTCTATAATAAAAATTAACTTTAAAAAGGCATATAGTTAGTAGCAGGCATGTTTACCACTTACTACAATGCTCGTAAAACACTTTCTTTGCCTTTCTTTACTCCTCTTTTAATTTACTTTACTCCAAATCAGAGTGCATTGTTTTGTTTAGACACTGACTTTTTCTCTAACACTGCTTTCAGTCGAGAGTGGTGAGCCAGAACCAAGATGAAAGGAGCTTCCATATATTTTATCAGATTTGTGCTGGTGCTACAAACCAAACTCGAGGTATTTGTACTTGCTTGGATAAAGTAGTTGGAAAGATGACGAGGTTATAGTTAAGACTGGAGTGGCACTTGAAACTACGTGTAAAGTATCATTAAAAAAAAAAAAATTATATTCAGCACTTAAAAAGCTTTATGAGAAATGCATGTCTGCTGAAACAAAATTAAAATTTAGAAAGACCTCATTTATAGGAAGAAACAAATAAATGGGATACAGAAAGATGCAAAAATATATTACAGATGTATGCTTTTATGTTTTGTTTCAGTGGACAGTTTTTTTTAAATGTAAAAGAATTTGTTTCAACAAGGTTTGTGCAAGCATGTTTAATTTGTTTGGATTATTATTGTAAGAGAAGCAGGAATTTATGTACACTGATGCTACCTATTTCATTTAGTAACTTTGCTGTTGCACAGCTTATTTGAACTCACTTACTCTGTACATATATTTACATACTAAGTACATTATACACAATGTATATAATATATTTCGTGTTTGCAATAACATTCACAACTTTTTCAGAGAGCCTTGGAATCACAAGTCCAGATTATTACTACTACCTACAACAAACTGGCACATATCAAGTGGATGGGATTGATGATTCAAAAGAATTTCTGGATACACTGGTTAGTATTGAGTGAACTGGGACAGTTTTTTTTAAATTCTTGTGCCTATAGTCAGTGCTATAGGTATATACTGTCATCTGTTCTTTTATTTTTAACATCTGTCATCTTGCTTTTTTTTCCTTAGCATTAAGTTGCTTGAGTTACAATGCCTGTGAAATCCTTTCCACCAAAATTCTATTCTGTTCTATTCTATTATCATGTCTGTTCTTAAATGTAATTTTCTGAAATGAATTTGTTCTCCTTTGCTTGATAGAGAAGTGCAACAACTCATTTATGATCTTTTTAGCCCGTACATAATTTAAGTGTCTTTACTGCTTCCGTTGTGTACACTATGATCAGAAGGCAGCAAGCATGGTAGAAGCAGCACCTTTTTCTTGAGCTTTAATGCTGCAATATCAGCATCGGAAATGAAAGTACATTATAGATTCTATAGATTCTATTTTATGTGATGACCTACCCATTCTTATTCTTCATTCTATCACCTCTTCACAAACTGTACGATATGTATATTTAGCAAATATTTGATAAACAATGTGATAATGGATTTTTATGATAAATCATGTCTTTCTTCTCCTCACAAATGAACAGCAAGCAATGCAAGTGATTGGCTTATCTGAAGAGATCCAAAATGATATTTTATCACTGGTAGCAGGAATTCTTCATTTGGGAAACATCTCCTTTCTTGAGGATGGCAATTATGCAGTGATTGCTAATGATGACTGTAAGTAATTACTGCAGTATGACATCATGTCTTTACCTGCCCTAGAATAAATGGAGTTGGTAGTAGGCACTGTGAAAAGTTACAAAATTAAATGTGAAAAATAATTATGACTATTTTTACATAACTGCTTTTCCTTTAGGATTATTTAGATAATAAACTGGTATTTACAAATACATGAACCCATTAGAAAAGATTTCACCTATCTGTTCAAGATTGTGTATTAGAAATGTCATTTCAGGCTTTGGTTTAGAAATATCATTTTATGAAATTTAAACAACTATGATAGAATTTGTTTTATTTTCATACACATCTTTTTTTTTTCTAGTCTTACAGTTCCCAGCCTTCCTTCTTGGGGTTGACCAAGAACTGTTACGAGCCAAACTCACAGGTCGGGTCATGGACAGCAAGTGGGGAGGAAAGACTGAAAGTATTGAGATGAAACTGAATGTGGAACAAGCTGAATTTACCAGAGATGCCTTGGCCAAGGCCATGTATTCACGTTTGTTTGACTATCTGGTTGTTGTGAGTCTATTTTCTGAATAATATTGTTTATGTGAATGATTTGTTTACATATGTATTAACCCTAGAAGCGATGATGACGCCGACCAGAAATTGTGATGTTAAAAGTCCCTCGCCGTACCCATGCTCAGTGTAAAAAAAATGGTTTGTGGCAAGCTGCTCTCTTGCAATTTTGAGTGGTCCGTCGATAGAGAACTTAAGTCTACACACTTTGCGTATTTCTCTCATGGACAAACGTTGAACTACGTCTTGTGAGCTTCCGTTTTTAATCTATGTACATGCGATGTTAAGTTGTACTTACTGGACTAGCCATTGATTTTTGTCTTTTTTCTTTTGATTGGAAACCATGTTTTTGTTTTATTAAATACAAAAAAAATGTGTTGTTGGGGTAATTTTTAAAAAAGAATACTTTGAAAGATTTGAATGTGTAAATGTCATCTTTAAATATATTGAGATATTATTTATTTGAAGAATGTTGAAATTATTTAAAAAGGAAATGTAACATATTATTCCAAAATACTAGTCCACGCAAATATTAACCGTTTAATGTTATCTGTCATTCACAGTCTGTCAACAAAGCCATGCGCAAAGATGTGGAGGTGGTCAATATAGGTATCCTGGATATCTATGGCTTTGAGATTTTTGCAAGGAATGGATTTGAACAGTTCTGCATCAACTATGTGAATGAGAAGCTGCAACAGATCTTCATTGAGCTTACTCTGAAGGCTGAGCAAGTATGTCATTCATGTTTAATTAATTTGAATTATTTGTGTTTCGTTCATTTGGTTTTTATGGTACTCCTGTTCTTGTTTCTATTTTTGTTTTTACAGTCACCCTAACCCTCTCCCAGATCATCCTTATATCCTGTGTTAATTCTCACATACATCAGAAAGTTTCCTGGTAATAAACATAAAATTTGGTTTGTTTCTTGAATAACATAGGAATATTTAAGTATCAGACAAAACCCAGTAGCATGTCAGACATGCCAACTTTACGGGTTCACATAAGAAATTACGTGGAGCTGCCAGAAATTACAGTATACAGGCAATTATGGCCAAATTATGGCGAGGACGCAAGATATTTATATGCTTTTAAATCTCATTGCCATTACATTCTTTGTTCTCTGGCGTTATCCTTCTATGCGGTAAATTTACTCTTTTGGGTCCTCATTTTACTGCGAGTTCAGCTTGTGATTACTCCAAGCCTCATTTGTTGTTGGCATGTCTGGCATGTGTTAAATATATCTCTGAAAATCTTCAAGTATCGTCATTCATCTTTCAGGAAGAGTATGTGCAAGAGGGCATCAAGTGGACGCCTATAGAGTACTTCAACAACAAGATAGTGTGTGATCTCATCGAGTCCAAAGTTCCTGTGGGAATCATGTGTATATTGGACGATGTTTGTGCCACACTTCATGCTGTCTCTGAAGGTGCTGATGAGCAACTGCTGGGGGTATGTAATCATTTCTTTCGTAAGATGTAACCCTAACTTACAAAAGTTCATAATCATTAAGGCAAAGGAGTCCAAAAAATTAATCATCATCATGAACCTGTTACACCAATGTTGGTGTGTAGGGCAGGATCAAAGATACTCCATTCGGGCCTGTCCTTCGCTAGCTTTATTAAGGATCCCCATGTTTGTCCCATGGCCTTCATTTCACCTTCCACTGTCCTTCTCCATGTTGTTCTTGGCCTTCCTCTTGTTCTTTTGACATCTGGAGTCCAGTAGAGTGCTGTTCTTGAAATGGATTATGTCTCCCTTCGCAACACATGTTCAATCCATCTCCATCTTCTCCTTGTGACATGTCTTCTTGAGATCTTCTCGGGCCAAAATATTATCAGGATCTTGTGTAGACAGGTGGTGTGAAAGGTGTGGAGTTTATTTCCTTTGAACTTACCACTGGTTCATCTTGTGATGTTATACACTTTTCCTTGTTCTCCCCTTAATGCTGCATCGTCAGCCTCTGCTGCTAGCCACTCCCTGGCATGTCTCTTGTCTTGCTTAGCCATCCTGTTTGACTTTCCTATCTGCCTCTCTGTACACCTCTTCCTGTTTGTCCCGTAGTCCTAATGATTTAACCTGAAGAAGTTTCTTCTTTTCCTTCCTCCTCTCCTTAATAGCTTCCAGTGTTTCTTGTCGTTTCCAAGACTTAGTGCTCTGCCTCTGCTTGTATTCTATTCTTTCCTTACTGCTTCCTGTGTGAATTGTTGAGATTCTTTTCCATAATACGTCCCTTCATTTCCCACATCATCTGGCATATCCTGTAATGCAGTGAATCTATTCTTTAGGCTGATAGTGAAGGCTGTCTTTACTTGATTATCTCTGAGCTTCTGAATGTCAAAAAAATTAATAATGGACATATAAAAAAAGTAAAATGTTATCACAATCTCTGTCTCTGTCTCTCTGCCTCTCTCTCTCTCTCTCTCTCTCTCTCTCTCTCCCCCTCTCTCTCTCTCCCTCTCTCTCTCTCTCTCTCTCTCTCTCTCTCTCTCTCTCTCTCTCTCTCTCTCTCCCTCTCTCTCAATGGACATAGCATGAATTCTAAATATTGGACTCTACACTTAAGCTGCAGCAAAGCCTTTTTACAATTGTATTGTTAGAATGTGTGTTTTTTTTAAACAAGAAAACAGATTCACAGCTTACCCGTTAGTTAGCTCCTTATCAATCTGCAAACATGTTAATATTCATAATCAATATATACACTCAAACACCCCCTAATAATGAGCCTTACATTTTGAATGTTTTCAGAAACTGGGAGCTGTAGCAACCAACAAGCATTACACTGGCTGTAACATGGGTTTCATCATTCACCACTATGCTGGTCAAGTGAGTGCCTCTTGTATTGCTAATGAAATAAATGTTGTTCTTAATAAAGTATCAACTATGTTTTGATATGGTTACTTTTTTGCTGTATCTGATGATCGAAGTGGGGCGATGTTGCTCATACTACATTTATTTCTCCCATATCAGTTTGTATAAATTTGTGCAAAAAAAGTTGAGCTGAAATAGTCTTGAGCTTTATGTGAGGCAAAATAATTGATAATACTTAATATCCACCAGGTGTGGTCTCTTCATGACAATGTGTTATAAATCAAGATGCGAAAAAGGATAAAAGAAACATATGGATGTGCAGCTGCATAATCACACATAATGCTCTCCTATCCAGTATATAAATATTTGAAAACCAGATCCAAATTTAGAATACTTAAAGAGTGTATGTGAGTGTACACTGATAAAAAGTAAAAAAGGAACAGTAGAGATGTATTCAAGAAGGTTGAATTATTGACAACCATAGAAAGTTGATTTTGCTGGAAATGGTCGTTCACCCTTCAATCCATTCTCAGCTCTTTAAGAAATGCATGAAAGTGTTTGTTGTTAGTACTTTAGATATTTTGAAGCTTTTGAACATTATGGTTTGTCGTTGTGATAGAAATGTTCTTGTTACCAAAATCTCTGTGAAGAATGTTTCGATATGAAATTTGAAAGGAGAATAGCACTCTTGCCATGAAGTAATCGGAACAGTTGTGTTGAGTTTGAAAGTAAAGAAAACTGTTTAAATATGAATTATCTTGATGTAATTACATGCTTGTTTATTTCCATCGGTTATATTCCTGTTTTTATTTGTAAACAGGTGGAATACAGTGTTGAAGGCTTTTGTGAAAGAAACAGAGATGTACTCTTTACAGATCTTATACTTTTGATGCAGTCTAGTGAAAAGTAAGTGCTAAACATCTTTGTAGAAGAAAGGTCATTTTAAGGATAATTGTCTGTTTACATCACCTGACTGACATTCAAAAATGGTATCATAGGAATATTTAATGCTCTCTTATTGACCAGTCTGTATTTTATTCAGTGCCTTCTTTAAATAAATACTTATTTAAGTATTGGAACTGAATGTATTATAACTTTTGACCTTTGCTGTACCAGTAGATGCTTCTTATATGTTTGTCTAAAATGAGAGATGCGATTTCAAGTGATGATCATTTGAAGGTGCTTATACTGCACCAGCCAGCTGTAAACAGTATGGGCACATATTAACCTTTGTTTCTATCCATCATGTTACTCCACAGTCAGTTTATTCGTGGTCTTTTCCCTGAAACTGTCAATACAGCAGCAAAAAGTAGACCATCAACAGCCAGCAGTAAGATTAAGGTAAGGTCATGACCATTTAAAAAATTCTTTCACTGGACCTTTCTATATTTTTTTGTTTGTTTTTGTTTTTTTGCTTACATCGGAGACAATTCATTTGTTAGCATTTTCCGCGTATCATCTTTATTTGAATTGTGTTTGAGTCTAAAGACTGTAGTCACATAGTTAGTCGTATATTTGATGACTCTTAGTTAGTTCAGAAAGAAAATCTATAAAAGTATTTACCTTCTTGTCCATTCATGGAGAGAGACTCAGATTAAGTTCCTCATTTTTGTAGACGCAAGCCAACAAACTGGTGGAAACACTGATGAAATGCACCCCTCACTACATTCGTTGCATCAAACCAAATGAGACCAAAAGGGCACGTGATTGGGAAGATGTTCGGTGAGTTTTTAAAAACCTAGTGGTTTCATGTTTTTTTGTTCTGTGAGTGTTGTAAGACCTTGAATAGATCTACAGTGGAGTCCGCTTAAGATAAACTCACTTAAGATAAAATCTCCGTTAAAATAAACCACTTTTTTTCTTTCTTTAAGTCTAATCAAAGTCTGGTTTATGTAAACACGGATCGCAGTTTATCCGCTTATAATAAACTCTGGTTACTACAACTTCCCTTACCACTATCGCGCAATGCTGACGTTGGTTTGCTTGCCAACACTGTGAACCAAGAAGTGCTAATACATAGTATGCTATATAACAACACACTGTTTATAAGTCTGCCACTAGGCCAAGACGGGGAAAGGCGGTATTGCGAATCCAGAAAAAGAGGGGGAGTTGCGGTGGATGTATGTGTAGGCACCTGGACTTTTACCAATCCCTTGTTTTCTATTGATTGGTTATTTCCCTTGAAATTGGTTAAGATAAACCTTTCTTAAGATAAACTCATTGATCTGGTCCCAAGGAGTTTATCTTAAGCGGACTCCACTGTATATTGCCAGACTTGATTGATTAAGCTGGAGTGAATATGATAATATGAATGCTTTTCACTTTGTATCTTTTAAAATATCTTTTCAAATCTGTACGGATATAGGTGGGGGCTTTATTCTTATGTACTAACGTTGACAGTATATAATATCCAATATGCCACATAAATCTGTATGCGTAGTGTAAGTAAACTTGTAAAGCGATGAGTATTTCTCTTAAAATATGGAAGTTCTATGGGCTATTTTTAATATTATTATTATTATTATTATTATATGTGTTGTTGTTAATATTAGTAATTTTAATAGTAGCAGCAGTAGCCATAATTGTGTTAAAAAAAAGCCACAGGTGGTCTGTATGTTTGACATACTTGCCAAAAGTCAAGTAAATTATGTGAGAAATTTACGACTATATTAGTGCCACCATGCGACTACTACATTACCTCCCGCAAATGTTAACTTATAATTTATTACACTACCTCACTAGGGTGAAGCACCAAGTGGAATACTTAGGTTTGAAAGAAAACATTCGTGTGAGAAGAGCAGGGTTTGCCTACAGGCGAGAATTTGGCAAATTTATTAAAAGGTGAGTAAGTTTGAAGAAAGAAGTGAAAGGTAGCTGGGAAATGTGTAATGGATGAAACACCTTTGGCCTAAAGAAGCAAATGTGTCAGAAAATGTAGGAGAGGCATGGCCTGCATGGTTTATTGACAGCTGAGACTTATGTTCTGTGTGCTGTAAATAGATTCTGATCTCTTATGGAGGGCAATTATCTTAAAAGAATCATTTTCAAAGTCGTGAGTTTTGTTACAAACATCTATCCTTGATCTGGTAATTCTTCCTTTTTCCCCTTACATCTTCTGTAGGTTTGTCCTTCTCTATGCTTTACATTTTTTAAAGTCTTAAATTTGATCCTGGTGGGTTCTCATCTTCTTTTTGTTTTTTGTCTGTCCATTATCTTCTCATATTCTCCTTTTCCCAACCTTCTCCTGACTTTACAATTTGTTAATTGTGTCTACATACTTTTTCCCCTTCTTTTCCTCCTTCTGTTCTCTTCTCTCCATTTTCATATGTTTTTCCATTACCTTTCTTTTTTTTTCTGTTCATAATCTGTAGATGATCTGTATGTATTTGTGAAAGCTTGCCTTGTCTTTTATGTTTAATTGGTTTCATTGATAAAGTCTAACAAATAATGCAGGCCTAGCATTTGATGGGTTGAAGTAAGATATAAATTGAGGAGTTTCCACTGTGTAATGCATATGCCTTTGCTTGTGTTTGTTAAGTTTTAATATGTTTCTGGATAAGGAGACTTGCTCTGTTTCAGGTATGCTATCCTGACGCCTGAGACATACCCCCAGTGGCGAGGAGACTTGCGACAAGGTGTCAATCACCTGATGAGGGCGGTCAACATGGATCCTGATCAGTTCCAGTTGGGCAAAACCAAAGTTTTTGTCAAGAACCCAGAATCAGTTAGTTCCTTTTTTTCTCAAGTTTCTTTCATCTGTTGGTGTTGATTGTGAAGTTGTTTGCAATGCATACTTATTGAAGATGGTAGTTCCCAGATGTTGGCCCAGTGATAATGTGTTTGAGACTCAGCCCAAGTGTTCTGTGTTTAAAATTATGTAAAACACATTGTTTTAATGCCTCGACTTCTAATGGGGGTATTAGTACACTGTATCCCCAAATAACCGTTATTGAGTTGATGAGAGAGGAAATCATAGGCCTACTGCATACTGTTAAGAAAACATGTCACACAAAGGAGAAATGCACAGAAATTTTTCTCGTTTTGAGAAGATTCAATGCTCTAGCTGACACAATAAAACCTTAATTTGTTGTGTGCCCCAATATGTGATTTTAAAGGCATGCTATTCCCCTATTTAAATGTTTTTAAAATTGACCGTGTGCTATAAAAAAATGTAGATATTAATTTAATGAAATCTCTCTTACAGTTGTTTTTGTTAGAAGAAATGAGAGAACGAAAGTTTGATGGCTATGCTCGCACAATTCAGAAGGTTTGGCGGAAACATCACGCTCAAAAAATGTACTTCAAGCTGCGTGAGGAAGGTAAGCATTATCAAAACTGTTGGCAGTGTTTTGGGATTGAGATGTTCATTACTTCCTCCTTCAATATCAACATGACCATCTTCTCCTCTTCTTTCTCCCTCTTCTCCTCCTTCACTACTCCACTATATTTTTCAATTCATAATACAAGACTTGTTTCATTGGTAGCCGTTTCCACTATTTCTATGGTGTCCCCAACCTTTCAGGATGACTCATTTTGATAGCATATGAACACTGTTGTGTTTTTAAGTAAAGAAATCTTAAAGGTATTTTGAGAATCTGTTGATCATAGATTTGAAACTCAATGGCATAAATTGATAATAAAAAAAATTAACAATTTTTTTGTGTAGGCCTACCAAGGCTATTTTTATGAAAGAACAAATTTAGCTTTTAATGCTGATACTTTCATCTTAATCCTTTTTTTTCCCATCAGCTTCAGACATTCTTCTCAATAAAAAAGAACGCCGAGAACACAGCCTCAACCGCAACTTTGTTGGAGACTATTTGGGCCTGGATGATAATCCAGAATTGAGGGCCTTAGCAGGCAAGAGGGAGCGAATTGAGTTTGCAGACACAGTGAACAAATTTGACAGGAGGTTCAAGGTTTGAAACCTTCTTATATTATTTCATTGAGAAAAAAAACAAAAACCCTGAATCATAACTATTCCATCGGATTCTATATTCATTTTTTTTAACAGTCAGGGCATTAAACTAGATTCTAATATGATTAAGATTAAATCTGTCCATTTTTTCTGGTTTTCATATCTATTATGAACTTCCTTTAGTCTTAACTTTTATTTTTATCTTCATTTTTGTCATTTCCAGAGTGTGAAGAGAGATCTGCTTCTGACAGGGAAAAGCCTTTTATTGGTTGGTTTGGAAACTGTAAGTAATTTTTGTTTCTATTTCATAATATTATTTTCTTTCAGTATTTTCATCTTTTGATCTAGCTTTTTTTTGGGGTATTCAACCATCTCTGTTTTAGTATATTGACTATTGTTTTGTGAAAACAAGAATAAATGTTTGTGGTCTTTTTCCTTGTCTGTTTGCCTCCTCTACCCACACTGCCTGAATATGGAAAACAGCACCCAGTCAGGTTGTTTTGACACAGTATGTAAAAGTAAATAAAGTTCTTTCCAAAGCCTTTAAGATCCTTTAGAGCAGGAGCTTATCCCAGTTTTATTAGGACAAAGCTGAACAGAGGAATTTTTTTTTTTAGATCATCTCCTAGACAGGACGTTGGGATGTTAGCTGTTGTAAGGTTCAGTTTTCCTGCAGAATGTATTGATGGCTTATTTGAACCTGGATGAAGAGAGGAATCATAGTGTAAAGTGTCTTGTCCAAGGTTACGACACTGCTGTTGTCAGAATTCAAACCCAGGACTTTTGGATTGGAAGTGCAGTGCTCTGAACATATATATATGATTGTGCCACCGTGTTTTATCATATGTTTTCTGTGAATATTTAGAATATTAATACAGGAAGCATTTAGAGGATGTTATCACCTACTCATGACATATGACAGACTAATGACTGAGAGGCATTCACGTTATATATCATTCACTCTCATGGATTTCCATAAGTATTTGATGTGGAAGTGGTCTCATATGAACACAAGTCATGCTTCCCTCTTTTATTGACAGCTTGGTTTACATTTTTATCTTTGCCATCCAGATTAAGAAAGGACCTCACAAAGGAACCAAACAGCTTGTTGTAAAAAGAAATATTCCACTGGATCAAATTTCTGGGGTCATAATGAGGTAACTTCTTACTGCTTTTTTGTTACTTTTTCAATGCTCTGTCATGTCTTAACACAAAAGCTTAATGAGCTTCTAGATTACATTTGTGGAATTTTCAGGGAATTTTTATATTACTATATTATATTACAATGTATGATTGGCAGCAAGCACGGCTTTTTTTACACTTGATCATATACATAGCAAAGTACAAAGAATTTGTCATAAAGGATGCCAAAAGGGGACAATTATCGACTAAACTGGTGTGATATTTTAACAGTGTAATATGGATTTTTATCAGAATTTAAAGAAATCATTTCCTCTACTTTTAACTGAAAAATAGAAACCCTAATATTGCAGCCCTTTATTCTAGAAAAATTCTTTATCGCCCTTTGTACTTTATAAAGCATTCTGAACCTTTCAGATATTTTTTGTGTTATTTCATTATTTCTTTATCACAGTTTCAGTTATTGACATTATTTTCACTACTTATAGGAGCAGATAGTTGGCCCTGCTTTTGTTGGTAAAAATTCATAACTTGTGCAATGTACACATAGTATCTACAAATATTATGATCATTCGTACATCTAGCTTTAAGGAAAGATCATATTGACATCATTTTTATATTACAGCAACTGCGGTCAGAAATGTTCCACCGTGTATTGTCGTTTACTATATTATATTCCAGGCAACTTCTTTGTGAAGACTGGTGAATCAAAATTAAATTATCTTTTTCAACTTCTGTTTTTTCATCAACAGCACTAAGCAAGATGATTTCTTTACTCTGAATGTCAGCAATGAGTACGGCAGCTTCTTGGAAAACATTTTCAAAACAGAGTTTCTGACAGTGCTTGCTAAAAAGTACAAAGAAAGGACCAACAGGGATCTCAGCATGACCTTCACAGACAAGTAGGAAGCAGCAGTTTTCTCAAAACTCTGAAGTTAGACTATCATTATTTTTTTCTTAAATTTGGGTGGAGAAAAAAAAAGCAGTGAAAAGTGCAGAGGATGTAGAATGATTTGAACACACGGCCACCTAAATGTACAAAGAGATGAATGATGTTTCTTTTTCATGTCATGCCTAAATGTACAAAGAGATGAATGATGTTTCTTTTTCATGTCATGCCTAAATGTACTTACAGATGAATGATATTTCTTTTTCGTGTCATACCTAAATGTACAAAGAGATGAATGATATTTCTTTTTCGTGTCATGCCTAAATGTACAAAGAGATGAATGATATTTCTTTTTCATGTCATACCTAAATGTACCAACAGATGAATGATATTTTTTTTTCATTTCGTACCTAAATATACAAAGAGATGAATGATATTTCTTTTTCGTGTCATACCTAAATGTACAAAGAGATGAATGATATTTCTTTTTCGTGTCATACCTAAATGTACCAACAGATGAATGATATTTTTTTTTCATTTCGTACCTAAATGTACTAACAGATGAATGGTATTTCTTTTTCATGTCATACCCTAAGCCTAAATGTACTAACGGATGAATGGTATTTCTTTTTCGTGTCATGCCTAAATGTACAAAGAGATGAATGATACTTCTTTTTCATGTCATAAGTATATATTATATTAATTTTTTATTGCAGCATAGAGTTCAAGGTGAAGAAGGAAGGTTGGGGTGGTGGTGGAACTCGGCAAGTACGCTTTGCACACGGGTCTGGCAAAATAGCCCAGCTCAAGGCATCATCTAAAGTACTCACTGTAAGCATTGGACCAGGCCTGCCTAAGGACTCCAGTAAGTCAGCATTTTTTGTAAGGAAGTTGTGATCGTTTAAGTGCATTTGATTTTTACGACTTAAGGTTATTGTCATCCTTATTCAGGCATACTTTATGCATGGGTTGCACTTCTTGACAAATAAAAAACGGATGAATGTTGCAGGGAAGCTGAAAAATTCAAAGTGTGTAATGCAATTAAAAGAAGCTATCCCGAAGTGATAAGCGCAAAAACGAACCAAGTCTCGACGTTTCTGTCTTTGAGGGTGAGAACAAAGCAAAAAAGGCTACGTTATAGAGATAGGAAGGTAAAGAAGAAGAGGAGAGAAGATGAAGGGAAAGCGAAAAAGGTACTACCAAAACCACATCACAAATAAATCTCTTTTGTCACTTAGTCTAAGTTGCAGTGTGAGTTGGAGGATTCCTAAAGATCCCACACTGAATTTATAAATTAGATTGTCTGATTGATAGTAAATTTCCACCAACCCAGCCTGTCTCCCACTGCATCACCATACCCTCCCTCCTTACACCGGCACCACTAAAAAAATGTGTTTTATTTTAAGTGGAAGAATATGTTTTAATCAACAAATCTTCTTCAGGACCGAGCAGAAAGCCTGTTGTCCGCAGTACTCAGGGAATGAGACAGACTCAGCGCCATGGGCCGCCTGCCCCTCAAGGCATCGTGTCCAGCAGAGGGACGTCAGGTCGGCCTGCTCCAGGCAGACCAGCTCCAGGTCGCCCAGCGCCTGCAATCCCTGGAGGTCCAGCACCGCCTCCTCCAACCAGTCATCCACCTTCGCGCAAACAGAGTGAGTGCTTTTCCAAATTGGGGGGTGTGTGTGTGTGTGTTCAACCACTTCATATGTGTCAAAGCTTTTGATAAAATTAGCAGGAACGTGCCTGTTCCTCTGGAAATTTTAAGAATGACATTGTTTTGTGTGTGGCGCGGTGGCCGAATGGTTAGAGCGTTGGACTCCTGATCCAAGGGTCCAGAGTTCGAATCCGGGAGGTTGCCGTGTTGTGTCCTTGGGAAAGATACTTTACACCATTTTTCCTCTCCCCACCCAGGTGCGAATTGGGTACCGGCATATTCTGTTGGGAAAGTAAACCTACGACAGACTAGCGTCCTGTCTAGGAGATGATGTAAAAATCATCTGTTCCGCTTTACGCTACAGAAACCGGGATAAGCTCCGGCTCTATGGGCCTCAAGGCCTTGAAGGAACTTACTTTTGTTTTGTGTAGATTTTTTTCTATTTATGTTTACTTCTGACCATCAGCTGTCTATCTGTATGTCTCTGTCTCTCTCTCTATTCTCTCTCTCTTTCTCTCTCTCTTCTCCCTTTTATTTTTCCTCTCTTCACTCTTTCCATTGAAATTATTGAATTTCATTTATCTCATTATAAGTGTAGTATCTCATAAAATCTAGTGAGCGTGAAATAAACATATAGATATGTAACATGAATGTTTCCAGTTAAACGCCAGTCCAGCAAGGACATCCAAGACAATCTGATGAAAAAGCAGTCACTCAGGCATGGTCAAGACCGCATGCCTTCCCTCCCTCGGGAGTCTGATAGCCCAGCAAAGAAAATGGCTGCTGCGATGAAGGCGAACAACAACAACAACAACAATTTTATGAGACCACCAGATCCTGGAATGGCAGGGTGAGTGTTTTAATGTTTGTTTATTTAAATATGAAAAAAGAGTTTCTGTGCTAATAGCATAATAGTGCTGGAACTTTATGTTCTTGTCTCAGAATTTCATGCCTGTAGAAAGACTTATAGTCTTCTTCTTAAAAATTATCCAACTTTTATCTCAACGAGTGTACAAGCTTACACTAACATTGGCTTATAACATGTTATGTTTCAACTACTACATTTCATGTAGAGAATATCTGTTCGGGTCTTTCTTCTCAGTCTGTATATGTCTGGCTTTAAGACCTTGTATCTCAGTTTTATTTTCCCCATCTGTCAGTGTTTATAGGTTCAGTGGGTGGCTTACTGGTTTTCTGTTAAATTGATCCATCTTCTGACTTTTCTTGCGTGCAATTGATATGCGAAAATGTCTTCCTATATCAAGACTTATCCAATACCTTAATGATTCTTATTTTTTCCGAAATTAGCTTTTGCTATTTTAGTGTAATATTTTCTGCCTGAAATCATTTGCTTTTTGGAGATGTCAGCATCTCATAACATAACCTGCCCGCCATAACATAGGTTTTATAATTATTTATGAAATGTGGAACAAATATTTTTGTTAATTCAGCTTGTATCACTTATCTAAAACAAGATTTCCAACAGCATTGTCATAAACAATTAATTGTGATAAGTAAATATTGATCTGTACTGTATTTGAAGGTCCTTTGTAAACTTCTAGTTTCTGTTTTGAGATTTGAAATAAGGATGGTGTATATTATTGTGACCTTCATACTGCCTCATAGGTGGAGATTTATTGCCTAACGTAGGTAATTCCTTTATCATTTTTTTTTCAGCAGAATGATTTTTTTTTTCATGACTTGTTACATTTGGATTTTATCTGCACCATGGTTTCCTTTGGTGAACTTTTATGGAGGAGAAAATTGCTTCAGATTTTTGTGCCATGTCTCAGAAAGTTTTTGCGTGAAAAACCTATCTGCATCTCCTGTAGCTGTTTAATTTTTCCTCAGAGCTCAGCATAGGAAGTAAGTTGGGTTTGTTTCTGACTTAGCTTAGAGAATAACGTGTTCGAGACACAGTGCTCTGAATTGAAACCATTATTGCTACTTGTGTCTTGCATTTTTATTTTCTTTTTCTTTTATTTGCGTTTGTTATGTTTTGTGCATCAGTCCGTTCCTTCTACGGCTGTGATGATTTAAGGTATTTAATCCTCTATTATCAGCCATTGTGCTGGGTTATCTGAAAACCTGCATTTTGTGCTGGGTTGTGCGTTTAGTATAACCTTGTTCAAAACCTGCAAATCCAAGTTCTTTACTTCAGTCCGTTAATTTTCAAAATAAAAAAAGTGTTTTTTTTCAGCCTGAACTCCCGTAACTAAAGCCCATATAGTCATTTTAAACAAGCTAAAGGAATATAACGCTGCAGTTCTTTTTATTATTAAACTATTTGGGGAGTATCTGTTCTATTCATCATTTCTATGTGAAGCAGAAAACATTTCCTTAAAGCAGCTATTCTTTTAAGAGATGAATGTTGGAATATAAACAGTTACTTCTTTTCAAGTGCTTGTGCTTCAGTTTAAAGATTTTTTAAGTTTGATCTTCACAATGCTTGTTTTTAAAGCACAGACTTATTCTTGGTTTTGTGTTGTAAGTTTCATTTCAAGTAGTCTAATTGATAATAGTATTCATGATGATAATAATAATAATAATAATAATAATAATAATAATATTAATAATAATAACAATAATAATATGAAGAAAAACAAGAATTTATTAAGATGATGATGATGTGAAGTGGTAATTTAAATTAAATCCTCAGGAATCCTCAGATTGTGGAATGTCTTAATATTTTCTGTCGTGATTTAATCTAATTAGATGGAGAGAGAAAAAAAAGACATTGAGCACAGTATGCTCAAAAAAGTATTAGTCTTGTTTATGATGAATTGTTGGTTTATGATATGACTTCCCTTTGCTACTACAGAATTCATGAAACAGTTGCTACACTTTAAGGCAGGTTTCACTAGAAGACTGTTGCAGTTACTGAATTTTCTGTGATATGTATTATGATAAAATGTAAATGTACTGTTGCTCATGGTTGTTATGCTTATAAAAAAGTATCAGTGATACATGATAATGACTCAGAAAACCAGAAACTTCAAAAAGTTAATGATCTGATTTATTTTACAAAATTAAAAACAAATGAAATGGAAGTAGTGCATGTAACCTTGATTTTTGCATTGTTCTTTATCGTAATAAATGAAACACAACACGAGATAATGGATGAAAGTATGATAATATCTCTGAGATTCACAGTCTACTTGTGAAACCTGCCATAAGCAGTTTATTGTTTTTTTTTAAATGACTTGTTTTGTGCTCAGTGCTTTGTCAATTGAGTTTTGAGTTGTGTTTTTTTCTGCTCTAAGATCTTACGTGATAGCGTATGTACTTTTTCCTTTTTTTTGTAATACACCGTCTTTCTCATTTGAATTAAACCAGTTTCTATTATTTCCTTTCTTATATTTTCTCTGTCTTTCCATTTTTCTTCTCTCTTTTGAGTCTGTCTTTCTGTTTATTTCTTTCTCTCTCATTCCTCTCTCCATCTCTCTCTCTCTCTTTCGCTCCATGGCTGCATTTATGTTTTATTTCCTAGTCTCTATAGAGTCCTAGACACTTATAAAAAAAAATCCAAGCACTATAATTGTGCTTGGTTAACCTTATCAGATTATGGACTTATTATTAATATTAGTTATTATGCATTTTTTTACCCCAACAGTCTTTGAAAAATGAAAATAGGGAATGAAATAGCAATTATGACTTCATTGTTTCCCCATTAGTTAGTTCTATATCAGCCCTAAAACGTTTTTTAAGACTTTTTTTTTGTCTATATAAATGGCTGTTTTTGCTGTTCGCGTTTTATGGCATGATATGTTTGTCTTGTCTTAGTCTTGTTGCAGCAGGTAGCAGTTTCGAAAACTTTTTGTTGAGCTGAAGCAATCTGTGGAGTTCATCTATTTGAAACTTACGCTAGCTTTTACTGAGCTTTGCATTTTTTGATGAAATTCTGCACCGGGAAATGTTTGTTTTGTTTTGTAATTAAGAATGATATTATAAATATTTTGTAATGAAGTATTCATGGGGCTAAACCAAGAATAATTTTATGTTAAAGATCCCCAATTTAGATTGCTTCTTTTTCTATTTGATATATTTCTATGCTTTAAGTTTTGAATATTTGTTGTAAATAACTGAATTATAATGCAGTAGATTTGTATTTGTGAAAATATAGCTTTACTTACATTGAATACGTTTTTTATCATGAGCAACAGCACCAACACAATGTTAGCTTGTTTATTATTTTGCTAATTTCCTTCAACCTGTGCAAGCTGAATCTGTCTGTCCACACACACACTCTCTCTCTCTCTCTCTGTCCTTTTCTCTGTCTGTATGTGTGTCTATCTGACTCTCTGTCTCTCTGTTTTGTCTGTCTCTTTTCTTTCGCTTTCATGAAAAGAGGATGAGGAAAATGGTACACCTTCGCCTTTTCATCCCTTCTTTTTCCACTCTGTATGTTAACTTTAAAAGAAAGCATTTGTCTGTTCTCTGATTGTATCATGACCTTATTTCAGTGCCCAGCGCCAGAGTGTAAGCCGACCCCCTCCAGGTGGAGGACGACCTAAGCCTAAGCCCAAAGCCCGTCCAACTCTGCCTCAAGTCAAATGTTTGTATGCATACGATGCTCAGGACACAGACGAACTCAGCTTTAACGAGGGTGACCTCATTGAACTGATAACGGAAGGTGAGGAAGCAAATTTTTCTTTTTTTTTTTTTTAACTCCTTTGTACAATGGGTGCACTGGTTACAGATTGTGGAAGATGATATATTGACATTATTCTCACCAGTGTTTGTTAAGTACAGTGTGTGCGGCAGAAGATCAGAAAAAACATTTACACACGCTATGCTTTTTTTAATTCTTCATTGTCAATGAGGAGTAAAAAAAAAACTTGCTTTACTACTGAGTGAACTTGAAGATTGCCAATCCCATTTTATTGAATAAGTGCTTTGCATTTGATCCTATTTTGTATTATGCTATTTAAAAACTAAAGACACGTCAGTTCATATTACATACATTTAGTAACTTTTTACGTTTGATAAATCAGAGCTTCTAGTCTTCTTCCTGTGTGTTCAGTTTGTTGTCTAAAACTTATTTATTTTTTTCTGTAATGAAGTATTTTGCTTCTCTCTCTCTCTCTCTCTCTCTCTCTCTCTCTCTCTCTCTCTCTCTCTCTCTCTCTCTCTCTCTCTCTCTC
>JBDFRD010142029.1:0-12593 GCA_039654405.1 Bullina lineata | reverse complement strand
GAGAGAGCGAGAGAGAGAGAGAGAGAGAGAGAGAGAGAGAGAGAGAGAGAGAGAGAGAGAGAGAGAGAGAGAGAGAAGAGAGCTGAGAGAGAGAAGAGAGCTGAGAGATAGACAGAGAGATTGTGACACACAATGAATGAATCACCTTAATTTCCGAGGCGTCACCACCCTACCAGTATGTTTGGGGAACAAAGGTAAAAACAGGAAACCAATAAACATAAAAAGAAACGAACGGCATAGGTGGCGCTGAACACTATCTATCTGTCTATCTACCTACCTGTCTGCCTACCTATACATCTTATCTGTCTGTCTCTCTGTCCGTCTGCCTGTCGGTCTGTCTGTCGGTCAGACAGACAACAACAAGCAGACGTATATATATATTATGTATCCGCCAGCCTAACACACTCGTGCGCGACACACACACACACTCTCTCTCTCTATATCTCTCTCTCTCTCTCTCTCTCTATCTCTCTCACACACACACACACACACACTCATTTTCTCTTATGCTACCTTCACAATAAATAATGTTTCCAGCTATGCAGTGAGACAGAGAAGAAGGGCATAGATATCATCATTGATGCAGGGCCACAAGTAGCAGGAGAATTGGACAAGAATGTGGTACACAGTGAGTGTTTTTTTTTTGTATGTGTATAAGAGTAATAATTTTATCGTACTCTAACATTCTGAGATTAAGATTTTTGACTTATTTTGTTTAAACATTTTTAACAAATTTTCTTTTACAAAATTTATTCAGAAGAAAGGAAGTAGTAACAATTTTCCATCAAGGCCTATGAGGCTCATAGAGCTGGAACTTATCCCGGTTTTAGCAGTTTGAAGCAGAACAAATGGTTTTTTACATCATCTCCCAAACAGGACGCTAGTCTGTCATAGGTTTGCTTCCCCAGCAGAATATATTGGTACCCAATTTGCTCCTGGGCGGGGAGAGGAATGATTGTGTCTTTCCCAAGAAAATAACATGGTTACCCAGAGTTAAATCTGGCCCTTGGATTGAGAGTCCAACATTCTAACCATTCAGCTATCACTCTGCAGGTACATACAAGATTTATTTCAATTTTACTCTGCCAGACTGTCTAGAACAATTACAAGTGCACTGATGACATTTTGTGTAAAATGAAGTGGCTGTATTGATAACTATTTAATTGTTCTTTTTCATTTGTGATAGGTTTGTACCGCAAAGGCCTTATATATCTAGAGGTTCCCATAGGAGACGATGATTGTATAAGTGGTGAGTTGAGAATCAGTATGCGGCTTGTATACTTGTCTTGAAATTGAAAACTTAATTTTTAACTCAAAACAAAAAAGAAAAGAATGGAATGTTCTTATTTTCTCTGCATGTCCTTTACAGTTTTTATCGTTGACATTTGAGACTGCAGAGTTTCATCTGTTTAATTATCTTAATTTCAATTTCCAACACAAACTGATGTATTTTAATACAGCTGAATCATGCTTTTGCAATAGAAGTAGAAGTTGTCATTATTTGAACATGAAAGTCACCATTAATTGAACAGATCATCAATTTTCATACAACATATTTTTATACATTTGGTTTTATCGAAGCAAACTTAGAGTCAAGTTCACAAAGTTTTACTTTCTACATTGCAACAACTGAGCAGCTCATTGATTAGTAGTATGTCACATTGTTGAGTGTTTAGCAGCACTGCACACATGTTTATGTTTTGAGGAGGAGTAGTTGACATTGAGAATTTTTACACAAACAGAAAAGCTTTTGAAATGCGGTTTTAGAATGCCAAACAGTTGAGTTCTTATTTTTGGCAGGCTTCTTTTGGATAAGATTGATATTATTTCATCACATTCACATATGTATTATTTTTAATTCTGCTCACACTATGTTTTTCCTTCTCCACGGTGAAAGTTCCTCCTTTGGAAGGTTTTGTGATGAACCGTGTGTTAGGGGACTACTTTGAGACTCTGTTGTACAAAATTTTCGTCTCTATTGATGAGCACACTCCTGTGGCCGAGGTTTGTCACATGTTTTCGTCCTCTTTTTTTTTTTTCCATTTCATGAACATTTTATTTTATTGTAATTTTCTTTCCAAGTACAAAGTATAAACAATTCAGTATTTTCGTTTTACCTGATGTTAAAAAAGATAAATCTACATTCTAGAGCTTTAAGAACAAAAAATGTTTTCGACATAAAGTTTTCTTCAGAGATTTTCTATTTTAGATTTCTTCTTTAAATTTTTGTGTGGATGTATCTATTATCAGTATGATGCCTTAATATTGTTTCAAAAATGTTTCTTTCCTCAGCTTGCAAGTGTTTTACAAATTGATCTCCCTTTAGTCAAGGTAAACAGGCAGTTACATTCTAATATTATGTTACAAAGGGTTAAATAAAAACAAATTGAGAGGGTTTTTTTTCTTTTTCTCTCTGAGTGAAAACATAATTTTATGTGTAATTATGTGATATGTTAAAAATTATGACGAAGAATCAAGAGAAATTTATAGATATTTAATTTAGTATTTTAAAATAGTTTTATAGTGAGAAAAAGCTTGTTTTTTTCTCTTTAAAAGTGTATACTTTTATTTTAAAAAGTGGTGTTGAAGTAGTGAATCATAGAATTTCTACAAAAAGAATCCTTCTTTTCATGTATGTTTTTATCTTTATTAACTTTTAAAAATACCTGTTTTTCTGACAAAGGTTTCCATTCTGTAATTTAATTCCGTTTTGCCTTCAGAATGCAGTGTCTATGTACTGTCGTCTTGGATTTGCCAAGAAGAAGACTGTGGACTTTGAACTAACGGATATCCATCCATCATGGAGTACACAAGATTCTCCAACAACTGCTGGAAGTGCAAAGAATGCAGAGTATGTTTGAAAATACGTAGCCAGAAGGCAGGGATACAGGGGAGCAATCTGTGAAAACACATATTGTAGAATTGAACAATGCTGACTGCAAGATTTGTTGTTTGTATAGGAAATAAATCTGCTCTGATCTGAGTCTTTACCTAAAAATGACATAAACCTTATAAATGGAATTTTCTTATTCAATCTGATCTCAAAATTATAGACCTTTCAATGAAACATTGTAAGAGTCTTATATCATTGGCCTTCTGACAAATCGCCAGGGACCAGAAGTGATCGAGGCAAAATAATTCTGAAAGAGATCTTTGGGGTATCTTATATAATGAAGGTAATTTGTAGGATTGGAATAGCTTGGCATACTTCATTATGGTTGCTAAATTGTGTTATAAGTACATAAAACACTGCTATTGGAGGCTACCTTGAATTCACCATGATATTATTATTATTACTGTTGTTATTATTATCATCATTATAATCACAAACTTGTTATACTTTTATATTTTACAAAGAAAGCAATTTTAGTATGTGTGAGGCCATATTCACAGCTGAGTACAAAGAATATAAAAGAAGTAAAAACATAATTTTTTAATGCTCCAATCCTTAGGGCCAATGCAGAACATCATCTGCTGATTGACCTGAGCAGCTCAGTGCACCTTGATGCAGGCTTAGCAGGAGACAGTAACAAAATGACCAGCTCAACGTCTGACCTCAATGTGGTTGGCGGGGATGGAGCTGCCACAGGGATTGACTCCACTCTTGGTAAGGGGGGCAGATAGAAAAGTAGAAGTGATTCCTTGCCGGATAGTCTCTTGACCTTAGTAAGAATTTGATGGCTTATGACTCATTTGTTAAGTACGCTACCCAGGTTTTGACACATGTGGCACATTCTACAGTATTCATAAGTAAATAAGTCATATATTACCTTTGTATATATAAATTGTGCAATGCCAAATTGAAGCATGTGCATTGATTTGAATGAAATGTCAATAAATTTTTAAAAATCTAAACAAACGCAGTATTTTATTGAAAGTAATTTTTAATGTATTTTGTTAAAAAATCAAAAACAAATGTTTAAAGTTGACAGTTTGTAAAATATTAACTGTGACTGAACTCCTACTTTATTATGAAGCCATTTGAATATCGCGCCGGATACCAAATTTACTAAAACATTTATTCTTACTGATTTATTATTGTACTATTTCCTTAACACAATTAAAGCTCTGTTTCATCTTCCAGATCTAGGACCACACAACCCAGGACAAACCAAAAGAATTGCCTTCCTTTTTGATTCCACCCTCACAGCATTTCTCATGATGGGAAATCTTTCCCCAGTAAGGAACTAAGGATGAAGCACTAGGCATGGAATATCTCTTCCAGATTATCTCTGGAAATTTTCTATTGAGTGCCAAACTTTGTGAAACAAGCCAAACAAAATTGCTTGCATTTTGATAATATTTTTTAAAATTTTGAAGCAGCTGGCCTTCCGAGATATTTTGTGATAAGATTTTTTAAAATGCTTTCAGTGTGTTGCTCTTACTAAATTTGGCAAAAGATGTATTTAGCAAATACTTTAAAAAAGGTCTGGTGTAGTTAATTTTTCTTAGACTTGCATCTCATTAACTATAGAGAGTATAACACGTATGTCCTAAAACAGTGAGAAGTTCACATAGTTGAAGTTTGCTGTAAAATTTAATCCTGGAAGTTCATATGATGTCAGCCGGAAGTTGTGACATTGAGGTCAGGTCAGGTCGCTGTGCTCTCCTCAGCGTAAAGAGTGGTGCATGACAAGCTACTGTCTTGCAGTTTTGAGTGGTGTGAAAAACTAACGTTTTATAACTTACAAATAAAAAGTCTACACGGCCCATGATAACTGCCTTGAGATTTTATTAATGAGGTTATTTTTTTATTTGTAATAAAAATATAAATTTAACTCTTTCTTACCGAGTGGCTACAAAGTGCATATACTATCTGCGTGTGACTCATAGTTCTTGCTAAATAGGGTATATATATGTATAAGCTTGGTGTGATTCCAGGGTTAATGAATTCTGAATGATATGAAAAGAGAATGTTTGTAAATTCTTGATATGTGTCACAGCTTTGGTCATTGCTTATGCACAGGGTCTGAAGAGCCATGCTGTAACAATGTTTGAAGTGGGCAAACTGAGTGATGAGTCTATGGACAGCTTCCTTTCAGAACTAGAGAAGGTAGGGATTTGTTGTGTTCATTGTTAACTTTACTGATAATGATAACAAGTATTTCTCTGCCATTCCAAGTTTTTTCAGGTCTGTGAGACCAAAAGAGCCGAAGCTTATCCACATTTCATTAGTGTCAAGAAGAAAAAGATATTAGATCACCTCTTAGACAGTATACCAATTTGTTTTAGTTTTAATTGCAGAGCAGAATATCACGGCACCTTTTTTGCACATATGTGGGGAGAGAGAAAATTGTAAGGACACATGATGCTACTTCTGACTCGGCCAGGATTTCAATAAGGCCCTTGCACTTGCAGTTCGACACTTAACCCTTCAGCCACAATATTGCTTTTGAAGTCAGTTTTGATATGCGAGATGCAACTTAGACAGGCTGTGCAGTTTTTGTCTATGTGTAACTGCTAAACAACTGTCTTACTGCAACAGGTGGGTTCCGATGCAGAAGGAGAAGCAAGACGGTACTTTGATCATGCTCTGACTTTGAGAGACACGGTCAGGTTTTTGCGTCACAACCGAGAGCTGTTGGATGATGGTGAGGGTGGAATTGGAGCATCTGGACAGGGCATTGACCTCTTACGCTGTGAAAGCCTTCTGGGACTAGATGCTGAGACTCGATCACGTGTGCTCAATAAAAATTACAGGTAAGTAGCTCAGTTACAGCGGTGTGCATGGCAACAGGCATTTCATAATAATTTCTTAACGCATGAATATTTATAAGAAAGAATTATTGTTCAATGACTTAGTTCTTAATTTTTGAGAAAAGGGCTCTTTATTTAATTCCCACTATCAATCAAGGGAGTGTTTAGTGCAATTTTTTTTTTTTAATTCATAGTCAAATTCCAGCTGCATATGAGCCGTTGAAATGCCAAATGTTCTTAGAATCAGAGTATAAAATAGTGACTTTTTACCATCAGAATTTGGAAATTCAACATTATTACCATTGTATCCTTGTTTGAAATAATGCTTATGGATGTCGCAACCTGTCGCAAGTTAGTTAAGTCTAGATTATTAGATCAATCTGTTACTGGATTTAACGTGAATAGTTGATCCTTCATTGTGAACAAAATAATTCACTTTATCATAAAAAAGTTTTGGCTACACTTTGAAAGAGGTGTTGTTTTTGTTACACTTTTTGTATTAACACAAACTGGAAATGAACATAAAATTGTCAAGCCAACTGCCTACACACTTGGAGTGTTTTTATCATAAACAATATCTCAGGTCTGTAACTAATGGGCGTCAATTGATAATTATAATCATTTAGTGATTATCAAGATGTGCCGAAAATTCAAACTTTCAAAACTTGGACAAACTGAGCAATGCATTGATCATGTCATTGCCTGAATGAAAGTGGCAGTTACCTTATCTCTATTCCATTCAGCTTACTGGTGTCCATGGCTCCTTTAAGTAAAGAGATTCGCCCAGTCAGTAGTTGCATCCCTCAGCACATTGGCCCTGCTATTCCAGAGGTGAGTCTGTTTGAGCCTGGAGTGGCATATATTTTATTCTTGGCTGAGCTACATGCATCTTATCGACATGAGTTCTTACTGAATCACAAAGGGTCAGCAAACCTTCCCCAGTCTATTCTGTATTGAGAATGATAGGAGATATTTCTTAGGTTGTTTTTGTATTTTATTTCGTCCCATGCTTTTTGGCAGCAGTCACCAGTAGTTTGTTTAAGGGCTAATGCTGTATCCATTGAAGAACTGTAATAGAGGATCCAGACTCATCTTTGCAAAGAATGTGTCCCAGCTTCATCCGTATTCTCTTTTCCCCTCTTTAGCTTTAATTAAAAAAAAATATTTATACTTTTCCTCTTATGTCATATTTATATTGTGATGAATTCAGTCTTCATCTGAGTGATGAGTTGCTTGTCACTTGAACTTGCAACATTTGGTTTCAGTGAAGAACTGTACAATACTCCATTTTTACTATCTCTAACACTTTTCATGGCGAAAAAAGTTATAAGTACATTCTGGATTTAGGTATTCCCAAATTTCTTTGTTACAGAATGGCTGGAAATGCACATATTAGTGACTACATTATGATAATTGCCTTTTTTAATTTATTTCTTAGAATTGATACTGTCAGCTGTCTTCATCCCATCTATTTGAAAGCTTACACTGAGTTTGTTACATCAGTCAGGGTCTATTAAGACAAGGAGCGAAAAGTTTGCAGGCTTTTTAAATGTTCTACCTTCTAGTATCTAGTGCTAGTATCTATATCTTAAATTGATAAACTTGAAGTCAACTTTTGATTTCCATCTTTCTGCTGCACTTGTCTGCACTTCTTGTATTTATTAATTCACTTTCTTCTTTCCATTGTCCAATGTTAAAGGGTATTTCTGGTCTAATTTCATTAATTTCTGAAATGTTGATGTTGCATCCCTGTAAATTTTGAATGTAAGAGCTAGTTAATTTCTCTCCTTTTCTAGATTAAGGACTATGAATTGCTTGTGCTTGTATCAGACTGTGTGTCTGTTTGCTACCTTTTCTTTTTTTTTTAGTTTTCAATTGCTTCAAAATATGTCAATATTTTCATTTAATGGGACTCTACATACTCTTTGTTTTATGTGAGTTTCTCACAAGGATTAAAAAAGCACATATTATTTTAACTTCTTCCTCTTCCTTTTGCTTTTTTTATTTTGTATGTACAGCTAAATTGACAGTTTATTTTAAAAGAACAAATAATAAATCAAAATAAATAAGCAAGTTGACAGCTGTTTATCTTATGTCCTCAGGTGAGCTCAGTCTGGTTCAAGCTGTTTTTGTACCACCTCACGGGCTGTGGACCACCTTCACTTTTGTTAATGAAGGGAACCAAACTGCACAGACTACCTGCTGTGTTCAAGGTGAGAGTTGTTGCTTTTACGTGTGTGTGTGTATGTGAGAGAGAGAGGTAATCGAAATACAATTTTTGCAAAAAGGGATGATAACCCAGCTGGTACTTAAAGTTGGATTTCACTGTGCACATGAATATATTTATATATATATATACTTTGATGTGTAAAATACAAAGGAACTACTTTTTTATCATGGGGAAAATGTAGAATCATTACTACACTTGTGCTGCAATACATTCAGTTACTTTGTTTTTTCTTATCCAATAATAATGATAACCTGGCTTGTTAAGTGTAATTATCTTTATACCTAATGTCTCCTCAGCGCTATGATCGTCTTCTTGTCACAACTTGGGGGCATGATCCTGGGGTGATAGCTTCCTCCAATATTCTCCTCACCCTGAATGATGCTCTCTCTCACTCGGCTGTGCTAGTCCAGGTAAGACAATAGGAGCATCTGGTGGGGATAAAAGCAGCACTGGAGTTTAAGCATGTCATTATTCTGAACAAGTTAAAAGGGTTTAATCCATTTTTATGGGAAACAATTTCAGTGTTTAAACACAAGTAAACAAAAAGTTGACACACAAATTTGTTTATTTCTCAGCCACCTACAAGAGGTCAGAAGTGCTTAGATGTGCCATTTAAAACAATCAGAACTTGCTAAAATGTTTCCCGGTTTAAAACTTTACACAATTGATCTCGAACTTTTAGTGCATTTTGCATTATAAATCCTCTGTGATCATTTATTGAATTGTAGGAAGCAGTTAATTATATGTCAATCTCCCTTGTCACCAGGGTCATGGAATTCATGCTGAAGGGCTGACAGTTCATATCCCATTCCCCCTTGAAAAGCCACAAGGTAAGAATATGTGAATAGGTACAGCAAAGTACAAGTTCTAATTGGTATTAATTAGTTTCTTTTTTTTGTTTGTCAGAAAACATATTTCATTTTTTCAACTGTAATTAATGCTGGAACGGCCAGGATTCATCCATCGTCAAGAATATCTTAAATTGTGTGTTTTTCATCCAAACATTATTTGATTGTTTCTGCTCAAATGTATTGAGCGTATTCATTTAATTAGTAACAATCTACATCCTTGTCATCGTTGTGAAACATTGTTGACATCACAATTTTCATTCCTAACATAAATTGTTCTGTGTAGATTTGGGCTCTATGCTTTGTTGTAAAGGGCTAGGAGAGTGAGAGATTATTTGAAGACGATTAAGACATATCTGGCGCAGTTCCATTGCCAAGATAACATTATAACAGTTTTCTAATTCAGCCTACAGTGTATGTCTTAAGAAGCTTGAATCCATTCTCCGGCAGTCTGTGTAACTCTGAAGGAAATGGACTTTCAAGACTGTAAGCATTGATGCGTATTGATTGTTGTGGTTGTCTTGATCGGTTCTCTGCCTGTTTACTCACAGACTTGTTCATGACCGGAAATCTCTCTTAACTCTTTTGTTACTGACTCGTCGAAATGCGTCAATTCCATTAACCCACTTACAGTCCCGATGCGCCAAAATGCGTCAATAACATTTCCCCCTGTACAATCCCGATGCATCAAAATGCATTGCTGGTTTCACAGCGTACGTCTCTTTACTTTAATAGTACTTATCGGGAATTCTTTCCGTCTAAATTTAGATCTTGACCTTTAGCAATGTCCAATCGGATGTCCTGACCTAGAAAACTGTTGTGTTAGTGGAAATTCCCGCTTTCACTAGTATTAGCGTGTGTTTGTAGTCATGTAGTACACTTCAACCGCCTTCTTCGGTAACGCGGGGAGCTGCTGGATTACCATTCGCGTATGCGAGGGGAAAGTAGGTCATGGCCTTAGCAGGGCTTATAAGGTTAAACAACTGGTTCAATTCTTGTCCTTTGCTGCAGGTCCATTCAGTGATGGATACTACCAGTGCCACCCTGCAATCAGCCATCTGAGTGCAACCCTTGATCTGACCTACACATGTGGCTACTTGACCCTCCTCAACCCCTACAAGGAAGAGAGTCATGAGGATGAGCTGGAGGGAGAACCCATTGTTCCAGAGCCGACACCTCCAACAGCTGTTTCCTCTACATCCAACACAAGTGTCCTGAACCAGGAAGTAAAAACCTCGACCCAGTCCTCTCCCAATTCCTGCAGTGCCCATGAATGTCAACCAGATCAGCCGTTCAATGGTATCAAAGACCAGGCCTCAGCACAAGTTCTCCTCTCAGAGCTGGACAGTTTAGAAAACAATGCCTCTGCCTCTGGGGAAGACACGTCAACTCCATCGCCAACCACGGCCAAATTAGGTGAGGCCTCGGCGGAGAAGGGAAGCCTCCACCTTGATGTAAAAGCGCCAGAGTTGAGTTTGATGAGTAAGGATGGTAGCTTGACGCCAAAGGAATCTCTGAAAGAAGAGGATTGGCTATTACTGGATTTGTGCTTTGGTCTGCCTCTGTTCAACACAAGCCTCAACAAGGAAGTGTGTTCTCGCATCGGCAAACTGGGTCTGTTTCGGAAGGAGAGGTAAAAAATGAGGAACAGTGGCAGTCCATTTTTTTGTTCTTTCAGTTTTGTTTTGATAATTTGAATATTATTTTACATTGATTCTAGTAATGGATAACATTTCAGGTATAAGAACTATGCTTAGAGAATATTGAGATGCAGAAGGTAGTATACTTTGGCCTCCTTATAAAAGCGTTCTATAAAAGACAATTTGTTGCTGTTAATGCCATATTAATTTTTTTTCGAAGTTTTTTTTTTAATCTTATATTCTTTCGATTTTTTTTATCTAGTCTTCAAGAACTGATCCAGTCAAGTCGACTCCTTTCTCTGAAACTGCTGGAATTCATCATGGGCTGGCAGGTAAGAATTCACAGCGGTGACCAGAATCCTTTGCATTGTACTTTTAATAGCAGTGGGAATGCAGCTAGTGTAATCTTTCTAATGTGTCTTTCTCTATCCATCTTTGACTTCTCTTTCTCATACACATAGAGGTTTATACTGATGTGGTCATGGCTATATAGTAGTGAATTAGAGCCCTTGCTCTTGGCCTAGTACCATATTATGTGATAGTTTGCAGAATTTCTATAACTTGAAAGATGAAAGAGTTAGCTTGATCTGGAACTTGGAGGTCCTATAGTGGTGGACAGTAGAAAATATGGTATTCATACGATCAAAGCAGATAAGTGCTGTGACCTGGTGCTATATTCTGCTCAAGTGTGCATGATTAGTATATGGTCCATTTGTTCAAAGTTTCCTTTATAATGATTGTTTTCGCTGTGCTGTACGAAAAAGAATAATTTGTTGTAATTGTCTTGGCCAGTAGTTCGGCAGTATTGTTTCCACATAGATGAGCGTCCTGTGATCCATTAACCTTAGTACTGCCCAATGGAATGTGCCAGAGTGGCAGGGAAGATTTTTCAAATGTATACATGTGGGGATGGGACAATTGCACCAAATAACAGTTTTTTTTTATTTCCCTTTTTGGATACATACAAAGAAAATTGGAAAATTCAATGTTTTTTTTCAAAAATTTTGCCTTTTTTTTTTATTTCAATGCATTTGCGTAGTTGGGTAGTACTAGGGTTAAGGCTGATGATGTACTGAGCTGGTGTGCAAGGGATGCTTAAGACAGAACAGTTGTTAATCTATTATGTGAAAAGTAGATGATCATTTACCAGATATAAGTAAACACACATCTCATGTTGTTAAAGTTTTCACTAGGTTCTTGGTTTACAACAATTGTATGAATCATGAGTGGTTTTTCTTTGGTTCCAGGTGTCGGGTGTTATAACTGAAGTGGATGCGAATGGAGTGCCACAACGTAAGGATGAGCACTGTGCCCTCTACCCATCACAGAATATCTTCTTTGATGGGACCAAGATTAAAGTGTGGAAAGGTCATTGAGGAGACAAGAATTATGGTTGTTTGTGTGTGTGAGAGAGAGAGAGAAAGAGAGAGATCTCTTTGACCGAAGAAACATCTTGTTGATCACTACTCAGTGTAAAACAGTAACCTCAATGTTATTTTTCCAGGACAGTTGTTGGCTGATTTGGGTTTGTGATTGCAACTAACCTGTTGTTTCTTGATAAAATGAAACTTTAAATCTCAGACATTACTCGGTACAGTATGCATGGGCTCTAAATTTTCTTGAAGATTGGCTGCATTATGATAGTTTTATTTTTTTTTAAGTGTTAAAATACTCTTATCAGTCACAATGTGCAGGCTGTAGTAGAAAAATGTTTTCATCATTTTTGATCCTGCACTAGTTCTGCTAATTCTCTTCCAAAGGCTTCCATGGCTTTCCTGCAATTTGTGTGGAAATTCAGCAGTCATGCAGGAGACTTTCCACTTTTTCTGTTTGAACAGAGTAGCAACACCTCAAATCACTGCTTGGAAATTAATTGCGTTATAACTGGAAATTTGTGTTATGTTTGGATTAAGAGATGCCAGTTGGTCACAGCATGCTTCTGGAAAATAATTTTGAAAGCTGTGATTTGATTGCCTAAAAACACTTATACAAAATCACTCTTAGAATATTTGTTCCTGTTCTTCATTGACATGTATTTTTGAGTTCCGTAGTGAGAGAATTAATTTCATTTTTGTCTTTATCAAAGACTCACCTTGTGCAATAAATTACTAAATGATAATGAGCTGGCATTTTTATTGCCATTTTATCACTTTAGTGTCGCTTTTAAAATCTGGGAAA
>JBDFRD010141918.1:0-12594 GCA_039654405.1 Bullina lineata | reverse complement strand
TACGGTTTTGGATCTGCATGCAAAATGGGAAGTGAAGGTAGTAGAAATAATTTTCTTTTGGTTTTAGTTTTCTTTTCGTTTTAGTCTCTTCAGTCAATGAAATATTCACATTTTTCTGTATGCTGTAACTGGGCTGGGCTTACTGAAAGCTACTGAAAATGGATGTTCATGACAAGAGCTCTGCTTTTGACTTTACTATAATTATGCAATTCGTCATCCCTCGTGAAATGGTACGTGTTTCAAGTTCATGTTTTTAAAGTCCATTTACTTGGCCATTACTGAACGTTATGGCAACATAATATATTGATGAAACTTTCACACTACACGTAGCAAGCTGAAAATAACACCATCTTTCACTCTCTTCAACTGATATGTCTCTGTGTGACTATGTGGAGGCAAAGGAGATATAGACATTTGCCAAAGGTGTTGTAGAAATACAAAATCAGTTCAGAAACGTGACATAAAACCTGAAACTTAAAGATAGGACTGTTCAGAAAAAGCTGTAAATATTTCTCGGAAGTTCTCTTGATTTTGATCCATGAGAAATCAGATGGGTTTTTTTTAATGGAATACTGCAATAAAGAAAGTTTATTTTTTTCCCTATAATTATAATAATATAAATATAGTGATTCATGAAAAGGACTTCAAATAAAATTATCCTTGATTTTCCTCGTAATTTTTTTTTATCTTATCTCTCTTATTCATGGGCCCATACCAGACAAAATTTACTGTAGATAAGAGAAAGTTCTCAAAATGTCAAAAGATGCTTTGAATAATGTGTGAGAAAAGCGTGTTTCTCTCACAAAAAAAAAAAAAAAAAAATGGTAGTTGAAAGTGAATACTTTTCATTGTCATGAACTGTTTTCAGTATAGATTCTCTGTAGTTGTAGTGATTTACATGAACTAAATGAATTAGATTAAACATTTTTATCACATAAGAGATGTTAATTGTTCTGTATTTTAATTTTTTGTAGATGTTTAATGGCTGGGAGTGGTTGTATTCATTTACATGTACAGTGTATTTCATAACCATAAACTTAACATTATTGTCCTGACTTTTTTATACGATCCAGTACCTTTATTACCCATGCTTTCATTCTTTTTCGTTTTACCCTTATGAATGTCTGATGACTGACATGGTTAGACATGGAGTGATATGCTGTGAAATCCCTAGTTTGTGATTTGTAAAGCTTTGCCATACAATGTGTGGTTTTTATCGAAGCGGCAGTTTGTTTGTTTTTTCTTTTTTGAGAGATATGCTATTTACTTGTGCTATTTAGTCATGCCTCATTTCAGCTGGACACTTTTGAAAAAAATGCTTGTCACATTTTTTTGGTTCTTTAAGAGTGTGTCACTAACAACTCACGAAAAAAGAATTCTCATATGTTTCAGGGCTAGTCACACATCTTTTTTTTTTACAGCTTGAAGTTTTTGTTTTTTCACCGAAGTTTTGTTTTAATATCATAATGCATTTTCATTTTTTAACAGTAAGTGCCTAGTAAACACATTGATCTTTTTGCCCTCTGGTCACCAGGGTGATGACATTATAACTTGTCAGGAATTTATGACAGCTGAAATTTTTCTTGTTGTCATAAACTTTATCACAGGAATCAAATGAATAACTTCCCATGACTGCGTTCGTGTCCATGTTCCCTTTATGTATGAATATGTGAAAAAAAATAACAATATATGTTAATATACATTATAATATATTATATAGTCGCAAAACAGAAAAGGAAAAACAAGGAGTAATAAAAACATGCACATTCCTGATCTCATGCATTCTATTAATTTTGAATTCTTCAAGCCAAAGGTTATGTAAGTGTGAGTGCGAGTGTGAGTTATCTATTGCCCTATTTACTGCCATTATTGTTATTTACAATCCTTAATTGCGTAACAAAAACTGCCCATGCACTACTCACCTTGACAGAACATGTATTGTTTCCCCCTTATACAAGTACAATAATAATAGTAATATGCAAAACTTGGAAGAATTTGTTTCGAGGTTGGTTGAACTTTTATTTTGTTATGCCTGCTATTGCCTAAGTGGTGGAGATGTGAATGCTGTGACAAAGAAAACTTCTGTGCAGTTCTGTAAATGCTTTCAGACCCTGTGAAATTGAGAATACCTGCCAAAATCTATTAAAGAAGAATTCAAAAGCAAATTACTTGGGGGAAAAGTGGGTTCTATGTTAATGTAGCTAAACATTTGAAGCACAGAAAATCCCAATCATTGACAAAAACAAAAGAATTTTAAAAAAAAGAACATTTCTGATTCAATTGATTACCGGTACTGATTTGGGACACTCTTGAAAAACTTACTCTTCCAAGATTTTTCTTAGAATGTACACATTCCTCAATGTTTACTACAATACTCAACATAATGTGACTGAATTCATTTTACTGTTTTTGTCTCTCACAATCACACCAACCTTAATATACAGTGCACAATATTTTAGCTTTCATGTACATGTATACCCTTAAGTACTCTGTATATGAGGGACAAATAAAGTCATGTCGCTTTATTTAATGACCAGGTGTAGCTTTAAAAAATACCAACACGATTTGTGAGTGATCTGTGCAATACATGTATATTATATATATATATTATATGTATATGTATATTTTGTCCAAAATGTATATTTATTAACATGCGTATTATTACAAGCTTTTCAAATTTTCATGTTATGCTTGAAATCACAATTTCTTGACATTAAAACCTCTAATTCTTTTTCCCGTCAAGTGCATAACATTATTTAATTAATGTTCTTGTTTCACAAAGCAAATTGCATCATAAAACTGAGAGTTTGGTCAACATGTTTGTACCTAATTAAAATTAGAAGCCTGAAAAATTCAAACAATGTCTTTGATTCCATCATTTTTAACCTTTCACAGGTCATAACAGTTTTTTTTTTTAGATCTATATGTATTAGGCTATTACATGTATCTTGAATCAATATCATTCACTTTCTGTATTTCTCCTATAATCAAAAGGAAAAGTAATCTCAGGCAATGACTTTAAAACATTTTATATACATGGAGAGTATAAAAATTCAGGTCATAAAGCAAGCACAGTTGACCTCCAATAAGGATGGAATCTTCCTCTTACATGATTCTTTTGTCTTTCCAGAAGCTGTGCCTACCAAAATTTCCCTGATGATCTGCAATGACCATCAGGAGCCTCAAGCAGCGACACCTGGGAGCTACCTGCCTCCGTCCAGACAGTCTCGGCAACATTTTCATCGATCTCAAGGCAGGAAAAAGTGATGCTCAAGTTCTTAGCCTAAGCCCTGGAAGAAAATTTGTCTCATTCAGCTGTGTCAGTTCAGCCTTTTTCTTGATGAGGTCCATTATTTTTTCCCTGGATTTCAATAGTCAGTTGTTCTACTTTTTCTTTGGAGACCTAAGACTAAGACTAAAATCAGACCAAGGGAGATAAAAAAAAAAAGGAGGCTGTACATTTTAATTAGCCAAGAATGTGCCTACCTCACATTTATACCACTTTAATGGACAACTACAATAAAATGAATTAATTATCGTAAACACTTGATGCTGTGTCCTGTCTAGCCACATGTAAAAGAGTATTGAAATTGCAGACAACTCCTTCTTATTCTCAGTGTTACTGTTATAGTTTAGCTCAAGCAGGGTTTAATTATGTATGCGATCACATCATAGGAATCAAGCCAATGCGTAGTAATATTAATACGTGTATGTATAGTGTATTTATTTTTATATTCTCACATTAGGATCATTTATTTTTTGTTTTGATAGGTTTGCTGCTTATACTTATACATTCACTGATGAGCCTTAGATTTGAACCAGGGACTTAATTACTTACTTACTTACTTTATCTGTCCCCAACTCTACCTTTCGGTGTACGGGGGACTTAATTACAATACATGTAATTGTGTTTGTTGCTTAAAAGTGCCCCAACTGCCTAACCACAAACACTGAAGACAGCCTGATGCTTATCTAATAAACATAGTATTTGTATAAACATTCTTCTGTCGCTTGTAAATTCTTGGGGGGGGGGGGGTTGATTTTCAGAAACCTGTTTGCACCAGAAATGACCACCATTTATTTGAAAGACATTTTGTTGATGACTGTCCAAAATGTGGAAGTTCCTTCAAGGCCTGTAAATACATGTACAATATATCAGGCCCAAAGCTTATTCCGGTTTCATTAGCCTAAGTGGACCAGATGATAGTACATTGTATACATGATGTATATCACTTCTTTGAGAGGGTACAAGTCTGCCTTCTGTTAAGTATCTTTCTCCACATAGGTGATTCCAACTGAGGAGAGGACCCTCAATTCGGAGTCAAACGCTCTAATCATTCAGCAAACTGCCACACACAAATTGCATAAGAGGCAACATATTGTTTTCAACCATTTCCACTTAACCCTCTTTCACTTTAACTTAACCATTAGCATAAGATATCTCTGCAAATGGCGTCATGTTTTATAAAGACCATCACCCCTTCCATGTCAACTAATTAACGGATTGGTTTTAATTCTACACAATAAGCATCAACTGTGATGAGTTTCATTATTAGGTGACCTGCCAGTCTATACTAGACAACCACTAGGTGAGAACATAATATATATCTCCTTTGTGTCTTGATCCTTGTCCACAGACCAGCCCTCATTTCTGGTCTGAACACGACAGTGGAGTCTGCTTAAGATAAACTCCTTGAGACCAGATTAACGAGTTTCTTAAGCAAGGTTTATCTTAACCAATTTCAAGGGAAATAGCCTAACCAATCAATACAAAACTAGGGGTTGAATCGGTTGATAAAAGTCCAGGTGCCTACACACACACGCCCACCACAACTCCCCCCCCCCTTTTTTTTTCTGGGTTCGCAATACCATCTTTCCCCATCTTGGCCTAGTGGCAGACTTATAATAAACAGTGTGTAGTTAAAGCGTACTATGTATTAGCACTGCTTGGTTCGCAGAGTTGGAGATTAGTTGACTTAAAGAACGAAAAGAAAAAAAAACCGGACCGGACAAAGTGGTTTATTTTAACTGAGATTTTATCTTAAGTGGACTCCACTGTATTTTTCAACACAGTTCTTTCATATCTGGTTTGAAGAAGCCCTCAGCCACTGTCCTTTTTTTCTTATTTGTACTATGCTGGGTGACATGTCATTACTACTTGAGTGCCATTATCATTTTATTCCCATGCCATTTGCCATACATGTACACGGACCTGAAGATAACAACTGCTGAGTATGGAGGATATTTTCAAACAATGTGAATGTAATTTACGTCTTTGAGCTAATGAAGTTAAATGGAGTAGGCTACATTCATGTACATGTACATACTTTTTTTTTTATGAGTTGGTGTTTTTGGATTTTGTTTGTAATTCTCGCTCTCTAACGCCAAGTCTACAATGTAACAATTATTGCTCGTTATATAAACTTATTACTTATTGTTTCATTACATGTACTTCATGTACAAGTGCAGAGGTCCATTCTCAGAACGGCTTAATTAATGCAGGAAGATAACTAAATGCGATAGACTGGATCATTTTAACATTTTGTAGTGTTGACTTTCAAAAGGAGCAATAAATACCATGAAATCGACATCGTTTTTGTTTGAAAGCATCTCGGTGACAGAAAGATGTACTCCTGTGTAATTTTCTTCAATGAAGAAATAAGACATTGCTTCGTCCTTGCTTGGGGAATTCAAGAAAAAAATTGTGCACTTGTAAAAATTACAAAGGGAGTTGCTTGCGCAGCGTAGGCTAGAATAGTTCCTTGGATTTATCCAAGACACGTTTGGTGTGAAATGGTGCTCTCACTGCAGAATGTCGAGGCGAGGGGATGCAAAAAATGAAACCCGACGATAATAGGCCTTAAAAAGAAAAAAAATGTAAAATTATTTTGCTTTATTTCACAATTTTAAGAATACCCACGCCTGAGAACACATGTCTGTGAACATATCCATGATTTTTTTAACAGAATTACATGTATTGGTTTTCATGAGAACCTGAGAGTTACACATAGGAAAGTTACTCTTATTATATTATGATTGTGATAATTTTCACTGTATAAATGAGAGGAGCAACTACATGGACATGTGTGAATAATGTCAGACAAAAATCCAGAATTGTGATGGAATACATGTACTATACAGTAAACTGTACTTCAAAAAAGTACTTGTAATGTGTATTTAATCACCCTTGGTTCTTGTATAATTTTTAATGCATGTGGAAACAAGGTGAGAAAGTTCAATAAGCACACAGCTGAGAGGTGACAATTTCACTGTGATATTTATTAGTAATTGTAATATTACATTACTTTCATGCATTACTCAATCTTTGTCCCTCAGAAGTGTTTTTACACTACAAAATTTGTTCTGCTCTAGTTTCCTAGCATTGCTTTCATATTTTTGTCTTTAAATTGTTCATGTGTTATATTTATGGCCATGATTAATCATGTACATTTACCAGAAAATGAGGAAATAAATCTAGTTACTACAATCAATCACAACATGTCTTGATTTGCTTTACTGAAAGTTAAGCCTTACTCTTTAGAATTTGGCGATTGAAGTCTTTTTTTCCTGAAATGGAACCCTCTCGTCCAATTTAATTCCTTTTTTGATTGGGCTGAATTTTTTTTTTCTTTTAACTTTACTTGCTGGGTGAAAATTGCTGTGCCTTACTGTAGAGAGACAATACACAGAAAACAACAACAAATAACTAATGACCACAAATAGTTCCATGTATCTTATCCAATTTATTAAGCAAAAACTGCATCTTACTACTTACATCATGAAATTTTCATACTTCCAACAGAAAGGTAATTTTATCCATGAATGCCATGAAAAACATGCAAGTATCATAATGAATGAGCCAAACATATTAAACGAAAATGACAATAGCATGGTTCAAATTACATGTATCGATCGGAATTGAATCAATTAAAACGTACTTCCTTTTAAAAGCAATTAAAAAAAAAAAATTAAAAGACATTTTCAAGTAGGTCATTTATTAAGAAAGGTAAGCAAATATGAGACTTCAATTGAATTAAATTTTAATATCACAACTTACTGATACCATGGTGATATTGATGTAAATTGCGTGGCACACTTCTATTTTATAGCTCAAGCAAATGAGAGCAGCTGCTTCTTTTCTTTTCCAGCTAGAACAGTTTGAATCTAAAAGTCAAAAAGTTTCTTCTCCCTGGCTCCTTAAAAATGTTCAAATATCCTTAAAACCATAGGAGAGAAAGTCGTGTTTCTGAAGCATTAAATCACAGAATTCCTGTTTATTCCAGAACCTGGTACGTTTGAACTGAAACATTCAGATTGTGCTACACTTCAGATGAAAATTCTGACTGACAAAATATCCAATATAACACAGATTAAACACTCTCCCACAAGACATGAGTGTGAGTTGGTGACAAAACAGCTTCACAAAATTCAAATGAGTAGGATCAAACAAATTATGTTTAATGAATGAAGATCTAGTCATTTTCAAAACTTTGTAACATTCTTTCTCATTTTTATAGAACATTCAGCAAAGCACATATTCTAAGTATGACATGGACGTCCACAAACAAAAATTGACCAGGTTGTCTACAGAAATTCAGAGCTAAATATAGTTCAAATGTATGGCTGGCAGTATAAAGCTACAAGATCAAAATTTTCAAAATTCAATAAATTTTATCGCCACAATTTCAATGTTATCCATAATGCGTACTATCATACCAAGTAAAAATTTCTAAAAAGGATTTATTTTATTTTTCTGTAATTGTTGTCTTTATTCAGATTTTCTCTAACATTGAGCATTTTCTGTAAACTGATCCACTTTTCCACTGAACAATCCTTCTCTAAACAAATTAAAGAACGTTTGCCTGTTGAGACATTTTGTGCGTGATTTTTTACATCTACACATAATAATATATTATCTTGTTAAATCTGTTACTATTATTATTAAAGAACGCTCATCCGATATGGACCAACCTTATGAAGCAACAAGGGTTCTATCTTTTGGGAGAAACTGAATCTGCTTGTAAAGCCGGAAGAACAAACCCATAAGGCTGAAATTGATTTTAAATGGCCAAAGACTTTATTGTGCTATCTTGTTAAAGAAATTAAAATTTTAATATGATTAAAAATAAAATCAACATTATCAACCATGCAATTTCACACTTTTAAAAGACTTTTAGTGAATTAGATTTGGCCATTTGATAATATCAGCACTAAACAATTATAGCTTTTTTCGCATTCTCTATCTTCTAAATTAAATGAATAATGAATATTGATCAGGTTATAAGACAGGGAAGAGAATTATAAAGCTGAACATTATATAAAGCTGGACGTAGAGTCCAATAACAAAATCTTTGACTTACTCGACTAATTCTCTTGGCTCCATAGGGCCACAATAACAAAACAGCCCCAACATCATATTTTTTTCAATGAGAGTAATAACAAATTACGGAGTGGTAAGCATTTTTATTAAACTAATTCATGAAATATCTCACAAACCTCTTTTATTAAAAAAAAGATCAAAATAATGCAATCCATCAGCCCTAAGTAATTGGCTCACATTTATATGAACAGGAAAAAAGAAACAGATTTACAATAGTTACATGCGTATGTATTTACATATTGTGACAAACATGAGAGTAAAGACAATGTTTCCATTTCTGTTGAACTGAACATGAGTCCTCAGATATGTCCCAAAAAGTTATGACTGTGACTGCAGCGATTCTCTTAGCTCCTGTGAGAGAGAAGATACAAAGTAAATGTGAGATGATAAACATTTCATGCTCCCTGGATGTTCCTAAATCAGTAGTTTAAGTTATTACATCCAGCTCTCCGCTGAAGCACAATTAACTGTCTACAGTTCAAACGATTCCAGTAGAATAGAAGAGGATAGGGGTAAAGAAATTTACTTAACTTTATCACAAATTAACTTGACCACAGATATAAGGTTAAGACGAAACTTGGAACAGTAATTATGAAAGAAGGAGACAGTTTCAGCTGAAATTTCAAAACACCACCCAACTGACCAAATAAGAAAATTAAAAAAAAAAAAAAAACATTTCTAGACTGTGCCTATGCAACATAGTGATTTATAATTGTTAATTTTCTGACAGCAAAAGTCTGAATACTGCGGCACATTTATTGAGGCATTCAGTATCTAGGACTCAAGCTTTTCCCAGGATTATTACATCATTGAGGCCAGGCTAACCAACAAATTCTGTATAGCAAGACTGAAAGATGAAAAAGTAATTAGAACGTCCCAAGACAGAAGCAGCCCCTGTATTTCTAAAGTGGTTGTAATTAAGTTGACAAGATAGGAGCCTCAAGTATCCATGGTTTTAATATTTGTCCTAAAGGCTGTCCTTTAAAAACTAATTTATCAAAAATTTTGAAATATTACCTGCTTCTGCTTCGCCTCCTAGGGGGAGAGCATGAAAGACTGTGACTCCTTGTACGTCTGCGTGGTGAACGAGGTGAGAATGACCTGATAAACATTGACAAAGTTAAATATTAGACACACGAGGCAAGGGCTGCAATATCCAAACACTAAAAAGAAATAGTTATTTCCTGCTTCATGTTTTTTTTTTAAATTGTTCATCCTAATACCAAAATCATCCAGAAAGAGACATTTAAATATTGAGTACAGATTTTAGAATAGTAATTATGAAAAGAAATAGATATCTACTTTATTGTATAGATCATCTTTTCTATGAGATTATCCAACTAGTCTTCCCTTTTTTGTTCTTTGGCGTGGTTTTTAACCTACTTGAAACATAATTTCAACTTTACTTTTACGATTAGCCTGCCTGGTTTGGACATAGCATACATAGAAAATCTTATTTCTAGCTGACTTCTTTTTTTCACAATTTTAAATTCATATCAATACCTACGATGACAATAAGAAATGTTACTTCTTAAAGTCAAGGATGCCATAAAATGGTGAGGTATGTTTTGGAAATGAGCCTCGAATACTTAGTATAGGAACCCCTAAAAAAAAAAAAAACTTTAAAGTTTTAATTTGCTATCATAGATAGAACTAGCATTGAAAAATTACAGAAAAAAAGACCATCACAACACAAAAAAGAAAACTAAATTTCCTATTCTGACATATCTACATGTAGCACCCCTCCCTCATTTTGTCCTTTTACCCCTAGAACAAACCCTCACTGAGTAACAGTGTGCAAGCAATTTACAGTAACAAGTTTCAGTGAGATCACATTAAGCTTTTGAGTACTCCCTGCCCAAACAAACATAAAACAATATCCTTTTACAATAATACTATAAAGAAATTACCATGCTTATTTACCCATACATCAATGCCCATCACAGATGAATTGGGAGAGATGATGATGATAATTGTGGCAAGCATAATAACTAGGGGAATTCAGAGCGTTTGTAGCGGTTACACCGCTAAACCAAGCCATGTGGATGTATAGACAAAACTTTTCTGCATTTTATTCATGATCAATTTTTTTTAAACATTGCACTGTACTTCACAAGAAGAACTAGAAAATCTACTACATTGAAAAAAAAAAAAAAAAAAAATCGGAGCAAGACTTTTCTTAAAAGAAACAGTATGTTATACCACATGGCATAGTTTGATGCAGCTGTCTCACACTGACACAGTGCTGCATAGAAGATTCAAACGATGTATTCCAACTCGGCGAAATGACAAAATTAGGGCAGGACAATTATCTCGTCGACTGCTGGCTGCCTCCAGGCTTTTAGGGAGCTGAATTTAAGCCGACAGATGCGGTGAAGGGCAGTTGAATAAACACTAAGTTGGGGGCGCAGTTGGAGCTGAGCAGAGCTAGTTGTCGGTAGCTGCACACCGCTGATTGGTTGATTTGATGATAGTAGTGATGTAGTACAAGTTGGAGTAGTGGAGGAGATGGTGCTAGAAGTGGTGGTTGCTAGGGGTGTAGAAGCTATGTTGGCAGGGGGCGACAAGCCCAGCGGATGAGGAGGATGGTGGAGGTGGTAGTGGTGGCCCTGTAAGATGTTGCCCAGAGAAAAAGGATTAACAACGTTTTATCATCATAACAAAAAGTTCTCATAGGGAACAATCTAAACACAGAGGAAAAGAGCCATTCAACAACACCAAAATATCGGTTAATTTAAAAAAAAAAAAAAAAGGCCTAATCACAGATGCAAACAAAAATGAGCAAATCCATGATGTAAACATTTTGACATCCTTTAAAGAAAAGAGAAATTGAGAGTGATAGATGACAACATTGAAGCAGTGCAGGAAATACATGTATATACTACAGTAGACAATAACAAACACAATTCAACATTTATGTTTTACTTAAAATTTAAAACAAAATTGATTGAAACATTTATGCACAGTTAGGGGGAATTTGGGTAGCAAAATCTCAAATTTACTTATATTGAAAATGAATTTACCAACACATAATTCTTGTCAAGTATTTCATTCAAATATTTTTCAGAACGTGTAAACAAGTACCAAATTTAGCAAACAGAAGGGGAAAGAAATTGACAAAGAAAGTGAAAAATGGCCCACCTTGATTTCCTTGACCTTTCTTGTCGGCTTCCTCTTGGAGGGCCTCGGTTTCCCCAGCGTGAACGACCAGATGACATCTCCACGCGTACACGGCGCCCATTGATTTTTCTACATGAAAAACAGATTTTTTTTTATCAGTTTTAAAACAATTCACTATCCATATCAAAATGCCTACAAGGAAATTTTTTTACTCAAGTCCAATTAGTCTGTTAGATCACAAATTTCTTAATTCTTTATGACAATTTATTAAGCTTTTAAACACTGAAGTGCTCCTTTAAGTATGAACTTATGTCCGTGTTAAATGGACATACTATCCAAATAAATCAATATAGTGAATAAGTAATGTTTAAAAACTAGCTTCATAATATATTTTATGGGCTATAAGGTCTAGAAAATAATATAATTTCTGTTTAAGAATTTTTTTTTAAAAACAGAAATTTACTTACCCTCCATCAAGGGCCCGAACAGCATCTTCTGCATCTCTGCTGTCTTCAAATTCAACAAAGGCAAAACCAGGTGGTTTCCGGGCAACCCATACATTTCTCAGCTGACCATACTTGGAGAACTTTTCCTCCAGTTCTTGTTTTGCACACCCATATCCTAAGTCACCAACATATACTTTAGCGTCCAAATTCCAGTCTCTCATGGGTGCATTTCGAGACATTTTGCTTTATTTTCTGTGGAGACAAAATGAAGAGGGATTTCTGTTATTCTCATGAGACAAACTTTTCAATAAAACTGAATGTGGGATTCTATGTTTGCTCTAATTTTCCCATGGATTTATTGCAATGCATGAGCCTCGCTCACTTCTGTTCACCATGTGAGGTAATGTATGACACTACCTTTGACTAGATCTAGATCTCACGGGAAACCGTCCACATCACTCTCAATCACTGTCTACAAGAACACAATATAGATCTGACTTACGATGAAAAAAAGACTATTTTTGTTAACATTCATGCGCAATTAGAATAGGAAGCGACGAAAACACTCGAGGAAGTCTTTAATGATTTGGACGGAATATGAGGCTCGTTTGGTCATGTAACCTGCGTTTGAATCACCTACATTTATTT
>JBDFRD010141807.1:0-12602 GCA_039654405.1 Bullina lineata | reverse complement strand
TTTGGCTACAAACCTTGGCACATATCACTCTTAGTTTGGCTACAAACCTTGGCACATATCACTCTTAGTTTGGCTACAAACCTTGGCACATATCACTCTTAGTTTGGCTACAAACCTTGGCACATATCACTCTTAGTTTGGCTACAAACCTTGGCACATATCACTCTTAGTTTGGCTACGATGCGAATAAACCAAGAATGAATGAGTTCCACCTGTAGGAAGAAGGGAGAAAAAAAAACATCATTTCATTATATATTATATTAATTTTAAGATGGAAAATGTCCTAAAATCCAAAATTTTAATCAATATCAAAAATATACAAGAAAGAATTTGTTCAAAGTCTTCACCAACTGGTCAATGCCAGTCACTTGCACTGGAAAGCTATCCACTAAATTTCTCATGACAGCAGGCTTAAACAAGTAGGCAGAAAACTGTACTTCCTACATGTTTGTCATATTACGAAACTGTTGATATAGTTTTACTCTATCCCCTCTTCATACATAATCTTATTCTAAGGTGTTTTTGTTTTTGTTTTTCTTTGGGGGGGGGGGGGGGGGGGACGCAAATGTTACAGTTCAAGTCCAGAGAGATGTATGCGGAGGAGGGGAGGGGGCAGCTGTATTTTGTAAAGGATGGGGGAAAATCAAAGTTTATAGTACTTCCTACGTCTACAACACTTCCTACACCTACAACACTCCCTACCCCTACAACACTCCCTACCCCTACAACGCTCCCTACCTCTACAACACTCCCTACCCCTACAACACTCCCTACCTCTACAACACTTCGTCCTCTACAACACTCCCTACCCCTACAACACTCCCTACCCCAACAACACTCCCTACCCCTACAACACTCCCTACCCCAACAACACTCCCCACCTCTACAACACTCCCTACCCCTACAACGCTCCCTACCTCTACAACACTCCCTACCCCAACAACACTCCCCACCTCTACAACACTCCCCACCCCTACAACACTCCCCACCTCTACAACACTCCCTACGTCTACAACACTCCCCACCCCTACAACACTCCCTACCTCTACAACACTCCCTACCCCTACAACACTCCCTGCCACTACAACACTCCATACCCCTACAACACTCCCTACCTCTACAACACTCCCCACCCCTACAACACTCCCTACCCCTACAACACTCCCTACCCCTGCAACACTCCCCATCCCTACAACACTCCCCACCCCAACAACGCTCCCAACCCCTACAACACTCCCTACCTTTGCAATTGGTCAGCATCTCTCCTGTGTGTGTGGTCAATGCCCACAGTGCGAGTAGGAAGTTTGATGAGCAGCCTCCTCACTTTGTCCGTGCGGCCTGGCCTGGAGTTGTCCGTGAGAGAACTCTGCACGCGCACGTTGCTAAAGGAGGTCATCCTGTGAGAGTCAGTGGCAGGGTTAGAACACACACGGCACACACCTGGCCTAAACACACATGGCACACACCTGGCCTAAACACACATGACACACACCAGGCCTACATTGCAGTGACATTAGAACACACGTGGCACACACCGGGCCTACAATGCAGTGGCAATAAAAATTACCAACGCTCTATCTCGCCCAGTTTTACCTTGCAGTGACGTGAGAATTTGTCTGAATTTGAAAGAAAAAGCAAAGCAAAAAACAAAAGGGGGAAAAAAAGAAGCATGGACACCTTCAGTTCAGAAACGATCACTAGCTTGAAAATAATCAAATACAAAACAAAGAGATCGTTCAGCAAGAGCTTGATCTTCATCACAAAGAGAATGGTGAGAAATTCTGTTCACTGACGTGTTCCAGTTCAAGTAGACCATGGCCTCTTCATTGGCACCTTCGTCATACAGTACGGACATCTCCATGTGGCAAAGCTTGCCACACGTCAGGGAAGCCTCCACCTTGTCGTTGAAGTCGTATTTCATCTCGATAGTGCTCACCTGTGGACGATAAGACATCAGGACTCTTGTCACCAAATCAAATAAAAATAATCCGACACCGCTTTCAGAAGGATGAACAGAAAACGTATCTTAAAAGACCAAGAACATCCCAATACGGAAACTGTGTGTATGCACACAGTTAACCGCTTTAATTAAAATCCCATTCAATAAAGCAGTAAAGGCTTAATCCTATTCTCCACTTCTAGCGGAACATACCTCATGTTCATCTGCTAGAAAGGTTAACGCGATTTCTCCTTTGCCAGGTGTCATGTGATGTTCCGTTCTGAAAGTGATTGACTCCTTGACATAACGACACGCCAAGGGGATGATAAGCTCGAGGTGCAGGGTCTTCTCGGGCCCATTGAACCACGTCCTTTCTTGCACCTTGTACTGGCTGCTCAGCGACAACTGCAATAGATAACGTAAGAAACGAATGACAGAAACAAATAATCAATAATATAATCCCATTCATTTTCAAGAGAAGTCACTCAGTGTTCCAGGGATTGACGGTCATGTCTAAATATAGAATCTTATTTCTTGTATTACAGAAGCCAAGTGGCAGTGGGTGGTACTGTTAGCTTTTTCTCCAAAATGTCTTTTGTTATTCTACGGTCGGTGGCACACAGAGAAAGGAGAAAGGAGAAACGGAATAAGCCAAAACTCCTTTTGCCTTTCTACTGCTCCTTTTTGGAACAAAGGCGTTTCTGCTTTTTCCGCCTTTTTCAGTCGTTTCCTGTGTGACCGGGTTTCATGCCGATACAAATGTCCAAAAGGAGGGAAAGTAATGACAGATTTTGGAAATAATCGTGGGCACTTTTTCATAAGCCGTTTTCCTTTCAGGCATGGACCCCGTTGTAGTATGGTGGTGTACAAACGTTATCGACGGCACCGGAGAAGAATGCTGAGGGTTCGACTTATCTTTTTTGCTAGGCCTGTAGAAGGCGAGTGTACCTGTACATGTATTAGACTTTATTCAAAACCATCCATGACAATCCGGAAAAAAAATTCTTCAATTACACACGACTGTCCTTATCGTCATTCAGTGAGCTTCACCAATTGGTTAAGCAAAAAATCATGCCAGGCTCAACCAAGTTTATCAAAATTAGATTGTCTGTCTCAGTCTCGATTTGTTTTATTGTTTATCGTGATCACTACCACCTTGTGCGCATGATACAAAAGCGTGCAATCAAGACAGGAGGAGACAGGAAACTGCATTGACGCCATTTTGACATTCTTTTTCGCACTGGTAGGAAATTAGGTCAGGCTAGAGAGGGATAATGAGTTTTTCCTTTTTCCAAACCGGCGCAACCGTCGCTGTGTGACGGCTTCTTGAAATTACATATAGCCACTCTTAAAATCCGTCTTTTTGCTGCTCCTGTCTGCTTTCTCCTTTCTCTGTGTGCCACCGAACAACCTTTCAAAGTAACTCTTGTTCGTGTTTTAATTCCATTCTTCATTATTATTATTAATGATTCTTATTTTAGCCGGATTATTTTTAGTAAATTCTTATTCGTGACAAACTCACCCTTTGAGAATTTTTTTCCAGAGCGAAGAGTGCCGTCTGTCCAACTAGGTCATCTCTGGCAGTGACCAGTTCAACGGAAATGCCCTTCAAAAGTCCATAGGTCGAGTTCAAGGAGGCGGAGGCCTTCATGGAAAAGGGGTCGTCATACTTGAGCTGACCCTTGGCTTCCAGCCTCTCATCGTCGTCCAAGATGATGAGCAAGTCAACTGAACCGTCCAGGGGCTCCCCCCTGAGGTCCAGACTCACCTGTCGGAGGGCCGGCATAGGAGTTCGGATCTGCACCTGAGAGCTGGGGGGATCTGCGGCCCTGTCTCGCTCAGCAGTTAGAGAAAAGTTGTTGTCCTTCCCCAGTTTGACGTTGGCCTTCATGGCGTTGTCACTCCAGTACCCACTGAGGCCCACCTCCTCCAGGTATTGGATGGGCGTGTTCACGTTCAGGTCCAGGAGATAGTGCGGCGCCCTTTGAATGCGCAGGTCTACGTTCCCTTGCACGTCCTGGCCAGCCTTCAGAAAGACGCTGCAGGTGAAGTGATCGTCTCCCTGCTCATGCTTGTAGTCCAGAGTGGAGAGAAGGAAGCCCTCAAATGGAGTGACTAGTTCTACAGAGAGTTCCACCCTCTTCAACTCATCCTTGTTGAAGTTCACTTTGTTGGAGATAACACGGTCGTCAGGCATAAAGACTTTGACGTCTGTCACAAACTGGTTGACGTCCCCCATGTGATCCAACTCCACACCCCATACGTAGGTCTCATCGTGAACCTTCTTCACAAGAGCGACGCCTCGGATTTTATTAATGGAAGAAAATTCGATCAGTGACTTCAAGCCCTCGTCACCCAGACGCCCGTCAGCTTTTAATTTAAAATTGTTCCAGCTCCCCTCCTTGTGCAGTGAGAAAGATGCCGGCTTGCCCTCTTCAGATATCAGCCGGTGGTTGATGACGCATTCAAGATCAAGGTCCAGGTCAGTGACGCTAAAATCGATCTGATTGCGGAAGAGAACTCTGCTCTCATCGACCACCTGGACCTTGTTGTTGAAACCAGCCAGTCCTCCTCTTTGCTCCAGACTAACGGTCAGAACTGGCAGCCACTCGCCTTGACTTGTGACACTAGCCTGCAGTGCCACCTCCTCCTCCTCCTCCTGGGCTTTCGTAAAACTGCTTATCTCTGCCAGAGTTCTGTCATCTTGTGTGACTTTTGCTGTGGTTTTCAAATTCGGCAGCGAGCCGTGTGTTGAAACGGTGAAAGACATCTGTCCAATCTCCTTGACATCAGATTCGACAGTGCAGTTCAAGTGGAATTCATCGAGTTCCTTCTGGTCCACTAGGAACATGACGCTCCCTGATAGAGGTGCGTACGGGGTGTTTAAGTGCAAAGTCACCTCAGAATTGGTGATATCATCAAAAGCAATGGTGGCCTTAAACTTGACTTTCTGGTCGCCGTACGAGGCATCAAGGAAGCCTTCATGATGCTCCATCATCTTCTTTCCTTTGTGTTTATAATTTGTTCCCAGGGAAACTTTGAAGGTTTTCGTGGAAGCGGATTGGAGAGAAGCTTTCCACTTGAATGCGTCCTTTTGCAATGAAGCCTTAAGATCGGCCTTGACCTTTTCCCCGATGTTCATGGACATAATTCCTCTGTCATTGTGTCTCTGTGTCATGTCCCTCTCCACGACGAACGTGATTTTCTCAAGGCCTTGGACTGGCGTGGACACAACGAGACCTGCCTGCGCTTGCCTCTGCTGGCGTGTGTAGTAGACGTCTCCCGCCATGTCTTCGGGCCCAATGTGAGCCTCCGCGTGAACTCGCCAGTTTCCTGGCCGGTTTTCGTGGCGGAAACTTAAAGAATTGTTCTCGAAATTCTCAAAAGGAGTTTCCACAGTTGCCGAACCCTCAATGTCGTCGTTCCAGGCCCCATTTATGGAAGTTTTTATCATTTTTTGTGGTAAGTAGGTCACCTCGACAATGGAAGTTACTTCCTTCCCTGATCTATGGTAGCTCAGTAAAAAGCCAACGTCGTCAAACTCTGGGTGTGGCGTCCTCAGAACAGCGGAGACTTGTAACGGGCCTCTGAGTCGGTAGTCAGCGTTTAGCTCGTACGTCTTCTCAGTAGTGGCCACTTTGAGGACAGATTTCCGGGAGCCATCTGCAGTCTGTTTGCTGGACGTGATCACTTGCAGATTCCTGAGCTTCTTGTACGGTGTGAGAACTTCCAGTTTGCCCTCCAGCGCTGCGGCTCTACGGCTCCAGGACAAGGAGCCTTCGTGCTTTTCCACGTGGGGCAAAAGTTCAAAATCTGCGTTTCCTTGGACGCCAGACCGGCGAGTCTCCAGGCGAATGCCTGTATCCAGAGATTGCAGCTGGTCAATGGACGTGGTCAGTTTGGCACGGAGAAGCTTCAAGTTCTGATCGTACCTGTACCTGGCTTCAATATCAATAGCTTGTCTGACCCCGTAGTTGAGGTTGAGGTTGGAGATGTATTCAGAGTTGCGTTTTGTGTTGGAAGCTTTGAGAGCAATGTTCCTCAGTTTGGCAAAAGGCGTCAGCAACTTTGCATTCAAGTCCATCTTGTCCCAGGCGGAGACATCCAATGACGTGTCCAGATCTACTCGAGAAGAAGGGCTCCACTGCAGCCAACCAAAAGCAGTCGTGAGAGAGTCTTTGCTTCTCCCAGACACTTGCCCGCTGATTCTGTGCTCGTGCAGGGGCGTCAAAACTGCGAATTGGGCATTGATTTCTTTTTGCAGTCGTTCAAGCTTGACGTCATAAAATGCTTTTCGGATTCTATTCCGGAAGACTGCGGTCTGTGACGTCAGACGACCTCCTGTGTGGTCTAGAATGTGCTGGGTTGAAACCTTGACGTGTCGAACCATTCGAAAAGGCGACCGAATCAGGAACTCGCCTTTTACCATTTTTATGTTGACTTCAGAATTTAAATTTCCTTTAAGCTCAAGATCTAAGTTCTTTCTTTTGCCCCATTTGGAGTTGAGTTTAGCCTCTACAGAGTTCAGCTTTGTCAGCCGGCCTTCCCATGAGGTGGCTATGGAAGCTCGTGGTCCAGACAGGGACAATTTTCCAAAGTGATCCATCTCCTCAGAGTTGATTTTGTTCTCCATGTCCAAGTCCGCGACGTACTTGTCTCCATTTCGCTGTAAAGATCCTACTGTCGTGAAATGCTTACCGTCATCTCTGTGCTTGAAGTTGATGGCCAAATCGTTCACTTGCTGAAATGGCGTCTTGACGCTTAGCAAAGCGTTGAAATCGTTGTTGGCGGCATCACCGTTATTTTGGCCTTTGAGCAAAACTTCCCCTGTCAGTTTCTCCGCGCTAGCTTGGACCCGAGTCAGGAGACTGGGTTGCAGCTTGTGGTCAAGGATCAGCTCTACGTCCCTGTACCTGTCAACGGGGGTTTCTGCCTTGAAGCTCACCTGTGCGTTGGACACAGAGAAAGGCTTTTGAATTGTCAAGTCAGTGAAGATCTTATTGCGTTTGCCCCCCCAGGAGAGTTTCCCGTTGGTGGTGTATTGCGATGGATCGTTGTTGTAATTGATGCTGACGCCCAGGTCTTCTAACTGCTTGAACGGTGACTTGACGTTGAGCTGACCCCTAACGGTGTGGCCATCTCCTTTCTCGGAGTTTTGATAAAATGCGCCCACGTCCACCTGGCTTTTCTTGCTGTTCTTCTTGCCTGCATTCCAGTTGAGGCTGAAAGATCCATCCAGCATCTTCTGGGCGCTCCTGCTGCCCACGGCTGCCAGTTTGATTTGTCTTGTGGGATGCCCCAGATTCAAGTTCAACTTGGCGGCTTTCCCCGGAATGTACTTGGATACAGACGCAATGCTGTAACTGTCTTTGCCGTGTGACACGCTTCCAGAAATCTGCGCTACTTTGGGGTCAATGTTGGATCGCATGGAGACGTGATAGATCCTGTTGTCCCAAGCTATCTCGCTGTTCACTTCGTGCCTCCGTGGTCCAAGGCGCTTGTACACAGTTTTCGTGGAGTGGCGCCCCTCCCCGTCCTCATCAATGTTGAATGTGTGCAGGTAGTATTTGGGGGACTTCTGGGTCAGATCAGAATTCACCGAATACGTTTTTCCCAAGCAGGCGACATTTGCTTGACCGCTGTATCTTCTCCATTTGGAGGACTTGTCCTGAAGCCTTAGAGAAGCCGTCAGTTCCTTCTCCATGTCCGGCACCAAGGTCAGAGAGAGGTCAGACTGGACTTTCTTAGGCGTGTGCGAGTGAGATACTTGCATCTTCCAGTCGATATTCTGAAGAAAGAGAAATCGCAAACCCGTCGCCGGTTATTAGGAAATTTCTCAAAATTCCTGTTATAATTTCAACAAACAAAACACGCCTTAAAAATACAGAAACAATATAGGCCTTAGGATGACAAAAACAATGATCATAATCTTAGCTTGACAACAATATAGTTATACCATGACAAAAACAATGATCATAATCTTAGCTTGACAACAATATAATCGTCCTTATGACAAAAACAATTATCATAATCTTAAATTGACAATAACAGTGTAATCGTAGAATAAATAAAACAGTACAGCTTTTACAGATGGACGTTTTTGATTTGTCTGATCATTTGTTTGGAAACGAGTTTTTGTTTGTTTGATATTTCGTTTCGAAAAGAGTTTCTTTTGGTTTGTCTGATGTTTCATTTGGAAAAGCGTTATTTGTGCAAACGAAGACTAGCAGGTATAAAGCAGTGGAGAAGTAGCCGTTCAAGTGTTTCCCCTCTGGCCAACCTTTTCTGGGGCTTGAGCCTGAGCTGACCACGCGATGTCCACGTTCCTCAAGTTTTTGCCTTTGTTGTCAAGAGAAGTCTTCAGTAAGACCTTCTTGTTGGGATCCTTCCTGTTCTTGCCATAGCGTAGCTCTACCTGGGCTGCCGTGTTTCGCTTCTTGTGACTGAGGATTGCCTTGATGCCTGTGTTGTACTTGGGCCTGCTCGCTACGTTCAGGTGACTGGACATTCAGAATGGAGGAGACAGTGTACAAGTGACTGGACATTCAGAATGGAGGAGACAGTGTGTAAGTGACTGGACATTCAGAATGGAGGTGACAATGTGTAAGTGACTGGACATTCAGAATGGAGGAGACAGTGTGTAAGTGACTGGACATTCAGAATGGAGGAGACAGTGTGTAAGTGACTGGACATTCAGAATTGAGGAGACAGTGTGTAAGTGACTGGACATTCAGAATGGAGGAGACAGTGTGTAAGTGACTGGACACTGGGAATGAGGGAGACAGTATGTAAGTGACTGGACACTGGGAATGGGGGAGACATTGTGTAAGTGACTGGACACTGGGAATGGGGGAGACAGTGTGTAGTAGAGTCAAAACTCTGCGTTGTTTGGCATGTCAAAAGAGATGCGATAAAGAAGCATTTGAGAGTGTGTACAAGTGCAACAAGGTTCTCCCTTGTACCAGTCTACATCTACATTACCGGTAACTGTACGTGTAACTTCATGAAGATAAAGTCCAAAGCTGACAAATGAACAGCCTATAAAATGGGCAGAAATCCCTATGGACGCATCATAATTGACTGTCACACTGCGCGAAAACATTCCACCAGAAGCGTTTAAACTCTAACACTAACTTTGAAGCGCTAAAGCTCTGACACTAACTTTGAGGTGTTTAAACTCTGACACTAACTTTGAAGTGTTTAAACTCTAACACGAACTTTGAAGTGTTTAAACTCTAACACGAACTTTGAAGTGTTTAAGCTCTAACACAAACTTTGAAGCGCTAAAGCTCTGACACTAACTTTGAAGTGTTTAAGCTATAACACTAACTTTGAAGTGTTTAAACCCTGACACTAACTTTGAAGCGCTAAAGCTCTAACAGTGACTTCGAATCAGAATGCAGCAGTAAATTTTAATATTTCTAACTTAAGGTGTAATCACTTACCTCGATATGTGGAACAGCTTCAGTTGATTTTTACTCCTGTTGTTGAGCTTGGTGTTCAATGTCAACGTGTCTCTCTGGGAGCCTGGAATTGTGTAAATGACCTTGACCTTGTTTGTGAGTAAAGTTGTCCTGATGTTAGTGGTCGTATCCAGTGACCCTGAGAGAACGGCCGTTTTGAGTTTAAGTTTCGTGAACATGCGCTCAAACTTGCCCTTCTTTGACTTCCTGGCGTCCACTGAAAAACAAAATTCAGAGCAGAACTTAGGCAGACTTGATAGAAACAAAGCTTACTTACTTACTGTATCTGTCCCCAACTCTACCTTTCCGTGTATAGGTTTGTTTTAATGATCCCTTTCCGGGCCACCCTGTCCTGACATTTCCTACTTCCTTCAGTGAAGGTTAGAATTATTTCTTTCAAAGCATCTTTTATCTCCTCTTCCAATTTTCTCCTTGGTCTGCCCTTTGGTCTTTTGCCTTGTGTTTCAGCATGGTATATTGACTTAGCTATTCTGTTGTCATTTTGTTGTCAGAAACAAAGCACGCTTCATAAATGTGAGGCCCCGCCTTTTTTCTGTCTGTCACTCGCTTTTTTACTTCATCCTCAAGCAAGCCGTGTGATGTAATGACAGAATCAAAGCACTGTGTCATGTAATGACAGAATCAAAGCACTGTCATGTAATGACAGAATCAAAGCACTGTGACAAGTAATGACAGAATCAAAGCACTGTGTTATGTAATGACAGAATCGAAGCACTGTGACATGTAATGACAGAATCAAAGCACTGTGTCATGTAATGACTGAATCAAAGCACTTTGTCATGTAATGACAACAAAGCACCGTGTCATGTAATGACAGAATCAAATCACAGTGTGATGTAATGACAGAATCAAAGCACTGTGTCATATAATGACAGAATCAAAGCAGGATTTTCCATGTTATTTAAGACGATTGTCTGCAGGAATGCACAATAATTCTTTCACATACTTATGAAATCTGCAATCCCTACAATTAACATACTTATGAAATCTGCAACCCCTACAACTAACATACTTATGAAATCTGCAACCCCTACAACTAACATACTTATGAAATCTGCTACCCCTACAACTAACATACTTATGAAATCTGCAACCCCTACAACTAACATACTTATGAAATCTGAAACACCTACAACTAAACCTAGACGCCTACCAGTCTTGTTCATAATAGTCAAAGACTTATCGCACGAGCCATTCCACTATTAAAGAATAAAACAAAGGAGATAAATATCAAAACTTCATGATAGGCTGTTTCACTGAATAGATTATGTGAACTTGACGTCATTAAATAATATCAGTTAGAAGATCCAGCGTCATCAGCACATGACACAAGCAGACTCGTCACCATGGAAACTAGAACATGAAACCGCAGAAATGAGAAATCATGAGCACATGAGTTCAAACTAAATCAACTCACGAGCAATGTAGGCTGGCTTCCAGGTTGCAGCCTGCAGGGACAGGCTGGCTTTCAAAGATTTGCCCCGCCGGTAGTCGCCCGCAGCCTGGGCCGACAGCAACGTCTTCCTGGCGGCCTTGACCTCTAGCACCGGCTTAACACGCACGGCCGAACCCGAGCGGTCAATGGTGGTGCCCGCTTGCACAGAGTACTCGTTCTTGCCAGCATTGCTGAGGCTGAGGCTGAGGTGTTTGTCTTTGGGCAAATCAGCGAGGTCACCTGTGTGAGAATAAGTGTGAGTGTGTGTATGCGCATGTGTGTGTACGTATGTGAGAGTGAGCGCACGTATTCGTATGTGTGAGTTTGTGTGTGTGTGTGTGTGTGTGTGTGTGTATGTGTGTGTGTGTGTGACGGGTGGTGGGGTGGGCGTGAAGATCAGTGGAGCAGTGGCCAATCAGAGGGTGGGAAAGTAAAGGTGATGATGAGCATGTGTGAGAGTTGTGGTGATGAGTGACAGTTGACAGTTGTATATCTGGGGACTTCAAATCAGTATGACCACCCAAAGGAAAACCAAGTCTCTCCACATCAAGCTCGTGACTGCCCCTGTGAGAAAAGGAAGTAACCAACAACCAACACCGACAGCGTACAGAGCAGCTGTTTTGAGATGGTAGCAACCTTCCGAAATCCAAACCAGTTGAAGAGGAAGTTCATGAGAGGAACGCCGCATGAGCTCACCTTTGATGTTGTAGGGCAAGCCCTTGATGGTTCTGAACTCCAGGTCCATAAGGACTTGTCCCTTGTTGTTGAAGTCCATCTGACCCGACAACAGCTTCCAGCGCAGGCCGGGCTGACGGAGCTCGACCAGGGGTGAGAAGACTTTCTTCTTGTCCTCCCTGCTCACTCTGCTAATGAACTGGTACTTGTGCTCCCTGTCCACCACCACGCTGCCCGTCAAACTCAGCAGTATGCGACCGACCACATAGGCTCCTGGGAACACAAAAGCGTAGAAAGTCACCAAGAGGACTCTTCTTGTTTGCTTTCTCGTAATATTCTGCTTTTAGTTTTGTTTTACACCGTGAGTTAAGCAAATCAAACGTTTCCTTTGTATGACGAGCATATTGCCGTCCTAGAAGAAAACGTTGTAAAATAACTCAACAAATCAAAACGTATTTGATTGTTTTAAACACAAAAAAAACATCTGGTGCTTGAATGAGTTTCAATTTCACTTCACAGCCATTGCTTATGGCTGTCATTTCTTCAACAGGGTTCTCGTGTTTTGTTTTTTAGTAAATTGTGAATAGGGCCTGTAACGTGATCTTGTGTTTACCATTGATGCTGACGGACTTCCAGGGGGACACGAAGCTCACGGCCAGGTTCTGGTGTGGCTTGAAGTTGATGGTCACGTCTGTGGAGATGTGTCGGTCCACCTGGGATCCTGGCGTGTTCACCTGGAACTGGGCGTTGGTGCTCTTCTTTGTCTGATGGGGAGAAGTGAAGTCCATGAAATTGGGCGGACGTGGGGGAGGAGGGGGAGGGGGGGGGCATGGATGGGGTGTGACTAGGCATGGGGGGGCCGTAAGAGAAAGGACAATAGAGTGAAGAATACAGTTTATGAAATCTTCTGAAAAATATACATTGAGTGAGAGGCAGAGAGAGAGAGAGAGAGAGAGAGAGAGAGAGAGAAAGAGAGGGAGAGATAGAGATAGAGAGAGAGAGAGAGAGAGAGAGAGAGAGAGAGAGAGAGAGAGAGAGACAGACAGAGAGAGAGAGAAAGAGAGAGAGA
>JBDFRD010141696.1:0-12608 GCA_039654405.1 Bullina lineata | reverse complement strand
CTTCTTCTTCTTCTTCTTCTTCTTCTTCTTCTTCTTCTTCTTCTTCTTCTTCTTCTTCTTCTTCTTCTTCTTCCAAGCACATCTGATCTTAAACCCGGAGGCTGAGATGTTTGACATTAATTCAGACATAAACCATGATTGAAGATTTGAAATTTTATAGCTAAAATAATTTTCCGCTCCAGTGCGTCAACGTGCGATACTTTTTCCCATGTCAATACTCCAAAATTTGATAGCTGAAATGATTTTTCGCTTCAGTGGTTCAATGTGTCAGTACTGTTTCTGTTGTCAATGCCCAGTGCACCGTCAAATTTGAAATGCAGATCAAATTCAACGTCCTCAGTTCGAAATAAAGCCTTGTTTAATCTTATCTGAATAACTGATGACAGTTGCCATTTCCTCTGTACGCAATATAATCTCTTTCATGCACACTACAAAGGGCACTCTTCTTGTGGAACGAAAGGGCATGAATTGACGTACGCTGCACAATTTTGAGATATTTTTTATGCAATAACTCAGTGAATTAGAGCATGAATCGGCTAATAAAAAAAAAAAAAAAAAATCATTTTCCAAAACAGATGGCTGAAGAAGAAGAACCGCTGTAGCTGCATCACGTTTCAAAAGCATCCCCTCAATTCCTGTGGTAACTGTAGCGGGCCCTGTTTCTCTCGAAAAAGAAGTATCAGATCCGAAACTATTCTCACAAACATACAAGGAATTACAAGTAAAGGTCCACAGTCTGAAATTGGGAAGTTGCTAACTTTGGAGATAGTACAGCTGCACATACACAATAGGCCAATAGACCTGCCATTGTATTTGATGGATCTACCACTGAAGCTACACAAAAGACTGGGGTGGAAGAGTGAATTTAGGTATGCCTACACAGAAGAGGAACCTGCATAACATTGGCAACTGGAAAGTAGAAGGGGAAACCCCCGGGACAGTAAGGAGAAATCATAACCAACATTCTGAGTTAATACATTACAGATGCTCCTTTGATGCTATGATGATAGGGCTTACACTTAAACCTCAGAACAGAAAGTGTTCAATCAGTTTACAAATGTCCTGGTGGAGCCTGCAGCAATCACACTGTTGCACTCTGTAAGGGATTCCTGGTCATTGTGGGATCGACGGAAATGAAACTGCAGACATGCTGAGAAAAGAATGCGGTCAGCAGGAGGATAAACAAATATCTTTTCCGTTGGAAAAGACGGTCATAAAAACCATCGTCAAGAGGAAGTTGAGAGAACTGAACATCGAGTGGTCTGATTATGGGCAGGGCCGACGTAAGGTATTGAATTATTGAGAACATAGTAGCATAAGTTGAATGCCCCAAAATTATTATGTTCCATAAATTAAATGTCGACCAAGCAGAGTCGTAACTCTGTTTTCGTGAGAGTTAAAATAGTACGCTATCTTCAGCTGAGAAATTTGTTGGAAACGACGAATAAGTTATTCTCTTATCTTATACTTGATGTATAAAGACTCAAACAGAGGAATCTATGTAATAATTATTTCATAGACACATTATGTCAGAAAATAAACTGTGCCCTTTCCTAAGCAAAGTAAACATAGGCATAAAGACTTCATGTTTCTGTGATCGATTAGAATTCTGTAATACTGTGAATGAAATAAATGAAACACACCGCTCTATGTAGAAACAGTCAAGTATTATAAAAGGTTGAGATAAGAAAAGCGAAAGTAACATACCTGGAAGCATGTCTAAGATAGATAACTCTAACTGTCTCTAACCCTAATTCTACTTTTACTTTCGTTCATACTTCAGGGACGACCAGGAACGACTGCAACACAAAGATACTTTTGTGTACAAAAATGTGTTCTCTAAATTCTTTAGGAAATTGGCAATCTGCGATTGATGAAATATTGTCAACCGCAGAACAAAAAAATAAAGATAATTCCGCCAGCTTGTTAGATATTTTTGGGCTGTTTGAATCGAACAGAGACCGTCTCAAATTTGTCATCGACAAACAATTGTTAAAGTAAGTGAACTGAGTAGACCTAATGTAAAGCCTACATAGAGATCTAGATAAGGCCTACATGTATCTAGAATTCTATATCTAGACTCTAGTTCTCTGTCACTTCCATTTGGACCCAGGAAAAAAAGTTTTATTCAGTAATGTGTATGGCTCTTTTCGTCTTTCATGGATGATCATCGAAGCAGCTAGATTAATCTATGTTGCGGCTTTGCCTGGACAGCCTGTGAATTAGAAACTATATGAAACAACGCTTTGCCCAGAGGCGCTATTCTTCTCTTGGTCATACTAGATTCTACTAGATCTAGATCTAGTTTTATTCCAAAGGAAAGACACCGGTCAATACGTTTGGTCTTGGAACTAGTCTGGCCTGCATTGATAGAGAGTGAGACGTTCATAGGTAGAATTTTTGAAATTTAGAAATTTTGCCTGGTCAGTGGCATTTGCCTACTCTTGTACGGTTTTAGACTGTCAATGGATCTTTAACGTGTGGAACGTACACACAGGATCTTCAATTTTATAGCTCATCTCCAATAGAGCTCGGCATTCAGACTCCGCACTAGTAAACACCTAGTTTGAGCCAGAGGTGAATAAAGATCAACAAGTTCACAGAAAAAATTCCCGCCACTTACGGGGGTCGAACTTGGACCCATGTGCTCAGAAAGTGAACGCCTTACTGACTGAGCTGTTCAGCCCCCTATACAGTAAACTATTTACCAGATCGGAAACTGTTCTTATATGGAAGCACAAACAGTGAAAAATGGGGGTCTTTATTTATTTACCGCTTCAAGTATATAAGAACTCTATATCCTCTTGTTCTCAGGCTCAGCATTATGAAAATAATGAACGACACAAAATTTAACATAACAAACACTTCTTGAGTTTACTTTCCAATTGTTTTGAATCAATTGCATTATGGTCATTTGTTGAACTTGATTCACAAAATTTGGGTTAAACTAACAAACTAAACCTATAGGTAATTTAATTGTAGTTCTGTTCGACAAGACCTGAATGATTAGAGCAGTGGACTCCCAATCCAAGGGTTGTGGGTTTGACTCCATGATCATGTTGTGTCCTTAGGAAAGTACTTTAGAATTTTACAAATTTTCCTATCACCACCCAGTGCAAATTGGGTATTGGAAAATTCTGCCAAGGAAGTAAACACAATAGATTAGCATGCTGTCTAGGAGATGTAGGCTACTAAGTAAAAACTATTCTGCTACTCTATTGGAACAAGGAAAGCTCTGGCTCTGTTGAGCTCAGAGGCCTTGAAGGAATTTTACTTTCTTCTTAGTACCACGAAGCCGTGGCTTTTGAGTGACATTGGTTTATTTCCAATATTTCAGTGTTACTGCACCAATGCTTCAGTTTTCTTTTGACCCTTTTGCTGGAATTTGTGAATTTGTATGAACATTGAGCTATTGAAAGCCAAATTCTGAATGTATCTTTTTTCTGTGATCGATTAGAATTCTGTAATACTGTGAATGAAATAAATGAAACACACCGCTCTATGTAGAAACAGTCAAGTATTATAAAAGGTTGAGATAAGAAAAGCGAAAGTAACATACCTGGAAGCATGTCTAAGATAGATAACTCTAACTGTCTCTAACCCTAATTCTACTTTTACTTTCGTTCATACTTCAGGGACGACCAGGAACGACTGCAACACAAAGATACTTTTGTGTACAAAAATGTGTTCTCTAAATTCTTTAGGAAATTGGCAATCTGCGATTGATGAAATATTGTCAACCGCAGAACAAAAAAATAAGGACGATTCCGCCAGCTTGTTGGATATTTTTGGGTTGTTTGAATCGAACAGAGACCGTCTCAAATTTGTCATCGACAAACAGTTGTTAAAGTAAGTGAACTGAGTAGACCTAATGTAAAGCCTACATATATAAATCTAGATAAGGCCTACAATACATGTATCTAGAATTCTACATCTAGACTCTAGTTCTGTGTCACTTCCATTTGGACCCAGGAGTAAAAGTTTTATTCAGTAATGTGTATGGCTCTTTTCGTCTTTCATGGACGATCATCGAAGCAGCTAGATTGATCTATGTCGCGGCTCTGCCTGGACAGCTTGTTAATTAGAAACAATGCTTTGCCCAGAGGCGCTATTCTTCTCTTGGTCATACTAGATTCTACTAGATCTAGTTTTATTCCAAAGGAAAGACAATGGTCAATACGTTTGGGCTTGGAACTAGATCTAGATTTAGTCTGGCCTGCATTGATAGAGAGTGAGACGTTCATAGGTAGAATTTTTGAAATGTAGAAATTTTGCCCGGTCAGTAGCACTTGCCTACTCTTGTACGATTTTAGACTGTCAAGGGATCTTTAACATGTGGAACGTACACACAGGATCTTCAATTTTATAGCTCATCTTCAATAGAGCTCGGCATTCAGACTCCGCACTAGTAAACACCCAGTTTGAGCAGAGGTCAACAAGTTCACAGAAAAAATTCCTGCCACTTACGGGGGTCGAACTTGGACCCATGTGCTCAGAAAGTGAACACCTTACTGACTGAGCTATTCAGCCCCCAATACAGTAAATAATTAAACTAATTTACCAGATCGGAAACTGTTCTTATAAAATAAAAGGAAGCACAAACAGTGAAAAATGGGGGTCTTCATTTATTTACCGCTTCAAGCATAAGCCCTCTATATCCTCTTGTTCTCAGGCTCAGCATTATGAAAATAATGAACGGCACAAAATTTAACATAACAAACACTTGAGTCTTTTTATTGCGTAAATCATGGGCTGCTTTCTTCATTTATTATGATATGTATCCCCTCCTGGTCTTTTTTTGCTGTGCTTGCACTCATTTCAAGCTTAAATTTAAGCACAAATTTCTCACTCTGGTAGTCAAGCCCTCTGCTGTCTGAATTTATTCTTCTATCATTTAATTTCACCTGTTTTAAACGACCAAAGATTTTTGACCATTGAGTCTTTTCTGTATTTTCTGTCCATGCACTACACTCTGGACCCTTTTTGTCTGTATTAAAATTATGTGACCCCAAGACATGTTTTAATTCCTACCCATAGGCTGGTTGTTTACAATCCAAATCTGGATAAGAAGAGAGAAAATTACATACTGTATCTTTCCTATGGTTATAATGCTTAGTTTGATACAGACCGGATTCAAAGTCCCTAAAGATGTCAGTCTATCTTACCATTGTGCCAAAGTACAGTGTATAATCAATTTTATGCTTTTTATCAGCTAATCTTTAGCTATATTTCTGGAAAATGAAGTTTTATTGTCATTTTTTTACAGTTGAAAAATATACATGTAGGTTTAGCTATCATTTTCTTTTTTTTTTTTTTTCTAAATTCCAGGCCTGTTGCATGGCTTCAAGTCTATTTTGAAGCATGCAAAAGCTGGCATGGGAAATCTGCACAAGAAGCCCAGTTATGGAAGAACAAAGGCAATAAACTCTTTCAGCAAAGGAAGTATGCTCAGGCAGTAGAAGCTTACACTCAGGTAAGACAGAAATCATGCTCTGATTCCTTTCTTCCTTTTCTCAACAGCTAATTGTATTATATGTGTATATATATGAAAATATAGATCTATACACATTTTTTTCACATTTATAGTACTATTATTTCTTAACAATTTATGTTTTTAACATTATAAGCAAATTTTGTACTTTTTTTTACTCCTGCCATATTAAATAAGTTTGAATTTACGCAACACAAAATTTCTTATATACAGTTTAAGAGAGACAATATTCATGATATATCAAATAGAACATGGTGCCTTGTTCTGCTTCAAAGTTTTACTGCCACACCAACTCAGTAGTAGCAGACAAACAGGCTGGTAAAGAATCATTTTTAGAGAAACAACATTGCATTCCTTGGGTTTTAAACCTCAGACCTGGTAAGTTGATTGAGAAACATGCCAGGACTGAGACTATGTTCAGAGTATGTGAGACTTACAGTATTGTATACATAAGACAAAGCCAGTGATCAAAAAAAAAAAATTGTGGGCTGCATATTTGACAAGTAAGTGTTGCTAGTATAGATGCATGCACAACGTCCACACACACACGCAGGCACAGTCACACAGCTGCATACGCATTCATGCACACACACACACACATAAACACATAATATGTGCATACACGCATACACACAAGCCTGCTTTGGCGATTCATTTTACAACTTTGCAGACCACTGAAAATGGATGAATGATTAGTTGCGTACACCATCAGAACAGCTCAAAGATTGCATTGGAGTGGATCAATACTGGCGTTTTCTGATAAAAATATAATCTGTTATCATATAATACAAAAATCAATAGTCTCATCGAGTTCTCAGCAGACCACAAAAGAATGTTGTAATCAAACTGGGGTTAGGTTTTTTTTTTTTTTTGGTGGGTTGAGGAGGGAGGGGGGAAGGGGAGGGGGGCTTGTTTTTGTCTTTTTGTTTTTTGGGGAGAGAGGAAACGGTTTGATTTGAAGTATTTTTTTTGTTCCCCGATCTCCTAGAGCTGTTTGAGTGCACCGTCAAACACAGGTGATGACCTTCCCTTGAGCCTGGGAAACAGATCAGCTGCTCTGTTCCATATGCAGAAATTCAAGGTAGGCAATGTCTGGAAGCTGAAGTTGATGCAGAGTCAACAAAATAAGGGATTAACAGAAAGGATGGACTTGGAAATAATAGTGCTGAGTTCAAAGAAAGAACCTTTTTCGTTTTAATCAGAGATAATGTTTGTCCCATCAGAAATGTTGACATTTCCAAGTCCTGAATGTACAAATTTGATAGTTTACGAATTTGGAAAATCCTCTTTCTCCATCTTCTCATTTTCCTTCTCCTGTTCCTCGTCCTCGTTTTCTCCCTTCTGTCCTTTCTCCTCTCCGTCCTCCTCTACTTACTCCTCATCCTCCTCCCCTCCTTCGCTTCCTCTCCTTCTTTCTCCTCTCCTCCTCCTCTTCCTCCTCCTCCTCCTCCTCCTCCTCCTCCTCCTCCTCCTCCCCTTCCTCCTTCTTCTCTCTCTCTTCGCCTCCCCTCCCCTTCCACTCCTCCTCCTCCTGCTCTGCCTCGTCTCCTACTTCTCCCCCTCCTCCTCCTCCTTCACCTCCTCCTCCTCCACCTCCTCGTCCTCCCCTTATCCCCTTCCAACTATTTGTTCTTCTCTTCCTCGGTTCCTTCAAAGCTGTAAATAGACATTAACTCACGATGGCTTTAACCCAAATCAATCAGGAGTGTGCACAAGACATTGACAGAGCCATCAAGACTGGCATCCCATGTGGATCCAGACATAAGCTGCTGTTACGCAAAGTCTGTGCTTTTGTGAAGCTGCGTCACAAGAGCAAGGCCCTGTCTAGTAAGTGCAATCCAAAATGTGACATGGGGCCCAGTAACCAGTGTTATGTCAGTACCCTTCAAAAACAGGAAAGTGTGCTTGCGTGCGGGGGAAAAAAATACTTGATTTAAACTAATGGATAGTAGACCTCATGGAATAGAATTATCATTGTACAGAGGTATTGTAGGAGATGGCTGGCTTTAAAGAATTGTACACAAAATGTTATAGGTGGTGTAAACACAGAATATCTTAATTCACTGAGGCCTATAGTCAGTGTTAAGGATTAGCACACCTTTGGGCTGACCTAATATACTCAGTGTAAGGCCTCGGTGTATTAAATACATTGTCACTGCTGAGCCACTTCGCATTTCTCCTTTTCCCTTTTTTTACCAGTCAAGTTAAGATTGTCAAGTTAGAAATCAGGACTTTAAAGCAAGGATCATGTGAGTTATGCTGACCTCAAGCAATTCTACTTTCTAAAGCTGATGTCAGAGCTTTGACCACAAAGGTTACACAAAATAAATAAATTTATTCTAATTCCTTAGAGTCATCAGACTGATGGAAGAAATATGAATAGAATGATTATGAGGCACGATGGTGTTGTGGCCGAATAGTTAGACTGTAACCTGAATATCATGGATTTGAACCATGGCTATGTTGCTGCATCCTTAGAAAGGATACTTTACACTGTTTTACCTCACTGCATCCAATTAAGAATTGGGTATAAACATATTGTGCTTGGGAGGTAAACCTATGAAAAAGTAGTGTTCTGTTTAGTGAGTGGTGTGATATTATCCTGTTCCGCTTCATTTTATTGAAACTGGAATAAAGCTTGGCTCTTTGGGCTAGGACTTAACCCTTTTGCTGCCAAATTCACTGATTAACAAAAAGCAATATTTGCCTATTTCCAACATTAATGGTGTTCCTTCGCTGGATCATCATATCAGTCTTTACTTATTACTATTAATTAATATAAAACCCACCTCTTTTCCACACTAGAATGAAGAACAAGAAATCTGAAACATTTGTTTTAATCAAGTTCTTCTCACTATTCTCTTATTGCTAGGATTCATCTACTGATATCTGCCAGTGAAAGGGTTAAAATAAAAGGGCAATGGGAGCTTTATTTAACAACTTTTGCTACGTAAAGCATTTCTGTCTTTTGTCACACAGGTTTGCAAGATCTGCACAACTTCATCAGCAGTGACAAATTTCTACTTGAGGGGGACAAAAAAAGTAAGGAATCGCAGTCTTAATCAAAACTTCATAAGATTCCTTTAATGCTATATTTTTTTCATGATCATGTCTCGACTATCATAGCTTATTCATTATAACATGTTATTAATGTGATTATTATTGTTATCATTAGGTGCTACGGAGACCATAGTACTTGGCTGTGATTGGGACATAAAACCGAATTCCGGAATACGGAATCCTTACTGTCAGCGCTTTTTTGTCCTTAAATATTTGTTTCATATTATATCAATCACAGCTGTCAGGCCAGACTTTGCGTTCAGATAAATCTGAACGTTATCGTCAGTAAATTCTGTTTACATATCCATTATTTGATTTCATCCTTTGCGTGAACAAGATTAGTAGCTCTTTTCTTTTATTTGCTTCAACATCATCAATCTTATCTGGATTTGGGGCTTGGATCTAATGTTTGGACTGAGCAATCACATTATTGCTTGCCTTGTTGTTTGTTTTTTTGGGGGAAAAAGGGGGGGGGGGGTATGCTTTTTTCCCTGTTTAATATCTCTAGGAGTACTTGTTGCATGTCTCTTTTATTTTTTATTTTTTTGTGCACAGATACGTTTATGAAAGACGTGAAATCAGCAGAGGATGCAGCTGCTGCTTTGTACGTATATATGTGATGTAATTCTGAGTTGTCACTTTGTATGGTGTAAGCCAATGAACTTGACATATTATGTCTAAGCCATACTCTAAAACATTAAGACAAGCATGTTAGAAAATTAGAAGGTGGTTGTTCTAGAAATAGTCTTTTTATTGTTTTATGTGATTAATTTTTTTTCCCGTTTTATTTTGTTTTGTTTTTTCAGATAAAACATTTTGAAAAAAAGTTAATTTAGATTTTTATTTTAGTTTACACATGATAAAAAAAGCTTATTTAGATTATTATTTTGGTTTACATGTGATTAATAAAGCTAATTTAGATTATTATTTCAGTTTACACTTGATTAAAAAAGCTAATTTAGATGATTATTTCAGTTTACACTTGATATGGGATGGCGCTGTGGCTGAATGGTTAAGGCATAAGACTTGTATAGTCATATTATATTTCGTTGTTCTCTTCACTTTTATTCTTTAATCCAGTGAAAGGAAATATCATTGTTCCTGTTACATAGTGTTATTTAATGTGGGTTTTTCAGTCCATTTGAGTCCAGACTTGACATCGCTTCTTTGGCCTATTTAGCGTCCATTTTCTGATCCTGGAATGTGTGCTGTTCTGATATCACCGACGGAATTTGAGTTCAGTGATGATGATGATGATTTCTTTGTTTAGCGATCAGTCTTCCAGTCCTGTTGCTATCAGGTCTGGTATTGCCAGGGTGAGTCCAGTCTTGACTTGATTTCTTTCTTTAACATCGGTTTTCCAGTCCTGTTGCTGTCAGGTCTGATATCGCCGACGGAGTGATTCTTCACTCGTTGTTGATGCAGGTGGGTAGGGCATCCTTGGTGACCCGGAGGGGTTATGGAAGTGGCTCGCTGTGGCCCTTCTTTTGCCTGGTTTTTCTCGGTAGTCCGCCTTTTGTCGATTGCCACGCACAACAAACATTGTCCGATCCAATCATGGCATTTCCTGGATAACCTCGTGTGAGAGAAACTCCAAGGACCTCGCTTGACAACTCTGGTGTGTAAGAGACTGTGACACTGTGTAAGAGACTGTGTGACAGTGTGTATGAGACTGTGTGACACTGTGTATGAGCATGTCTGACAGTGTGTATGTACAAATGTTGAAGAGCTGAGAATCTGTGTTGGTCTGTCCCTACAACAACACCAGGAGGTCAGGTGGAAAACAATACACAAGAAGCCCTCATGTGTTTAAGTTCACAAAACACAAAACAAATACTAACTTCAGAGCCTTCACATTCCATCATTATGAAAGCTTTTAAACAGCAATGAAATGCATTCAGTAATGTCACCAGCCATGTTAAACTATTTAAAAAAAAAAAAAAAAGACTAATGATACAGTCTTACTAGGTGCTAGTTTTCACCTCGTGAAAAAGATTTTCGCTAAACATTTCCAAAAAGCAAACAAAATCTTTTTTCACAAAATGTAGAGCTGAAATAATAAATTACTTTTAAAAATAAAAGTGGGGTAGGGTTAACTAACCTAAAAAAATATATATATTATCTGACACAAGGTCAATCCACAAATAAACGTCACGTAATTCCTACACAGAAAATGCTTTTGTCCAGTCAAAAATATAAATAAAAGCTACAAATTTGTTGGAGAAGATTAAAACGGTGCTTTATGATTGAATCACAAGATCCAGAACTGAAACTCTAAACTGGACAAAGTGAGTGACAAAAAAAATAAAAACAATAAAAGACAATTAATGACATTTCCATTTGGACTTTGCAGCACAATGTGAGGGGCAAGAGACTCCTTGCCAGAATCATTCTGGTGAATACTTCAAAAACACTTAGCTTAACAAAAAACAAAAAGGGAGAAAATCATTAAAAAAAATTATAATAATAAATGTGATGCACGGAAAAAATTTATATTATACTATTTAGAAACCCCACCCCTATTTAAAAAAAAATCCACACATTGTCTCCCTTGAACCAAAGTTACTTAACTTGAAACAGTCAATGCCCAAAGTCGGAACTGATGTTTTACAAAGGCTCTCCACTACAAAAATGATCAGTTTGTGCCCAATCAAAGAGCACTTTATGAACAGTGTCTTTGCCTTTCAATGAATTCAAAAGCAATGCACACATTCAGTCAATATACAACTATCTTTATGCACTGATGTGGACTTGTCCTCTGCTTACTATGTACCATATGTACAACGCACAACTCAAAGATAAAGGAATAAAAGATGAGAATATTAAAAAAAAAACAATTCTCAATTATCATTATTATTACATTATATTATTATTTACTGATCATGACTTACAGAGGATCTTTATCTGGGCAGATTGAAATGTAAGAAAATATTATATTATTCCTTGACATTCCCCTTGTTAACGCATTTACTTAAAATCTTGTCAAAAAACATATTTTGCTAACTCTTAATTAATTTGGGGCTTGAAAAGGAATCATTCTTTACAAAAACAAACTGATATCGTTAACAACTACACAAAGATGGCTGACAAAATAGAACAGTGAAGAAATGATGAGACTTGTACTTTCAGTTGAATAAACACAAAATGTTTACAAGCCATAAGATTTTATCCACATGGGATTAGATAGAATTGATCAGACAGTCTTACATGTAGCAAACAAAAGCCCAGAACATGGCACGTAAAAAACAAAGTGTAAGAAACAAATATGTTACAAATACAAAAGAGCAATTAATATTCTGCCTTTCTATCTATTCCTGTTTATCATCTAAATATTTTTTTTTTTTTTTGCAGAGGTATCTAAGATCAACAGAAGATATGTACAGATATTCTCTGAATGGAAGTTAAAGGTATACAAATATTGTAAGACAGTGCCTGTTTCTGTTTTGTACCATAAGAGAAGTACAGCAATGAAAAAGAGAGAAGGCAGGTCCAGGAGGGCACATAGACAGAATACACAGAAACAGAGACTCCCACTAGTGTCTGCATTGTTTCAAATGTACATTAAAGGCTTTCATTATTTTGAAGCCTTCAAATTTGGAACTTGGTGTGGGTGGCAAGCGAAGGACTCTTTTTACATATAGATCTATACGCAAGGTGAAATGAACAAAATCAACCCTGTTGTAAAAAGGCGACAAATGCACGCACAGGAAGTGAATAAGGTTTCATCAAGGGAGACAACTACGTGGTATCCAATCCCCACCAAGTCTCAGCTAGTGCCTGTGATGCATAAGGAGAAGCAAGTACACATGCAGCAGGGTGAGGCCTTGTAATGAAAGATGTGGGCCACTTCAAGGGTTGCCGCCAGATGAAATGTTTGACCTGGCTCCTTGGCAACAGAACCTTGTGAGTCAGAGTACCTTGGTCATTCCTACTCCCCTTCTCTAAGACATGCCAACCCCATTTGAGGCTTGGAGTAATCTCGAGCTGAACTCGCAGTAAAATGAGGACCCAAAAGAGTAATTTTACCGCGTACAAGGATAACGCCAGAGAACGAAGA
>JBDFRD010141585.1:0-12609 GCA_039654405.1 Bullina lineata | reverse complement strand
ATGTTATGTAAGAATCAACCTGGAGATAATTTACAAGGCAACATGGGTTTTATTCTCAGATTAGATGACTAAATAGGATAATATAGTGCACTATCTAAAACCCCTCAAAAACATTTTTAAAACAATTAATTCATAGTTCACCTGCTTTCAATTTACAAGGTGTGTGCCCATGATATGTACTTTGACATCGACCACAGAAAGCATGCTGGCATTTTGGGCAAATGCCAAGATTGTCTTCAAGCATGACAGGAAATTGGCAGAATGGACGTGGGCACATAATGACGTCTGTCATCAGATCAAATGCAGTTTTCAGCAGAAGTTTGTCATAGCGTTGATATGTTTCCTCACTCACAATACTGGCAATCTGGAAACAAAGGTTTAGTAATTCAAAGACACCATAAGTATTCAAAGGAATGTTTATGTATGTATCTTTTAGGGATATAAAAACAGAAATAACACCTCTTTTAGGTCCAAACATTTAGAGCATTTAAATTTAAAAAATTCATACCTTGATCACTTTTTGCTATACAGTGGAAACCATAATTCGAAGTCCTTGGGAATGGACCAAAACTTCGAATTATAGAAAGAGACATAACTGAGTTCCAAGAACGTCAAAATTATTGTCCACTTACTTCCCTGGACATTGCTTTTGTAGATCAAAGTGTGTAGATATGCGGTGTAGTGTTAGATCTAGACCCTAGTACCATAACAAAGTAAAATCGTGTGCCGCGAAGGGCCTTCGGTGCCTAGACCTAGATTTTAGATCTAAAAAAACCCAAAGAGCCTATCTCGCTGAAACGATGCGCAATGTAACAATATCTAGCACATATCCCTTCGTCCCTTGCTCCCTCCCAGTCCCCTTCCCTGCGCTGGCAACCGACTTGGTGCAAAAAGTTAGTGATGGTTCCACTGTACTCGTGGCAGACAGGCCTAATGCTCGACTGGACTTGATTTCTTTGTTTAATGTTGGTTTTCCAAGGTCCGATATCGCCGACAGGCCTAACGCTGTCCCCTTTGGGTGTGGTCCTCGTAATTTTACATCGTAAATGATGTAATAACCACTGAACCCATCCTGCCTCAGGAAATGAGTTACGTTACAAAGTTCGGCGGGCAGCGTAGTGCTACACGTGGGCTTACAACATTACCGTACCTTTCCCGACTCTCACCTCCACCCTTCCCTCCCCTGTCCCACATTGTATGCTCCTTGGTTAAGACTGAGCACGCCGGCTTTGCTCAGTCAGCGGAGCATTGCTTGGCAGATGGAGAGAGGAAAACATTTTTATTGCCGTTGGTTGTGACATCAACTTCGAATGAGAATCGATTTATTGCCGTTGGTCGCAATCTCAACTTCGAATTAAGAGAATCGGGTCCTTGTAGCTTTGAATTATCCAATCTAAATATTTAACAAAGCCAAAGGAGAAAAAAGCCTTATGTCTCAAAAACTTTGAATTATCCGAAATTCGGTTTATCCGAGGTCGGCTTTCGAGGTTTCCACTGTATATGCTTTGAATTAAAAAGGTTGAATATTATTGAACAACTCTAGATCTCTTTGCTCCAAAGACATACTTTTAAGTTGAAATATATCACTTTTGTTGACCCCTCTTGGCAGCAATCTTTCGAATTTTAAACTATGATATATACTTCACAATAGAACAAAAGACTCCTGACTATCATACTTAAATACTATAGAAATTTGTTGTACAAAAGCAGTTAAATTATAAACTATGGTAAAAGGGTAAAAGACATTCAGTATTTTTAACAAAAGGGGCAAAAAGAGACAGGGGTTAAATCATGGGAAAACATATTGCTATACATTTCAAAATGGAGGCATGCCTGCAAAACAACAAGTTGGTTCTCAGATACAATTTTTTCCCCATAATATTTTCAAAACAACTGACCTCTGTTGGCATCACAGCCTTATCACATTTGTAGCCTGGACATTTGAGGTCAGTAACATCTCCCTCAGCTATTCTAGATTCCAGCCAGAACCTCATGCACATTTTGCACAGGTGGTGCTCTTTGCAATTAACCAAATGAATGAAATCCTTTCCATCTTTCTCCTCAAAACAAACATCACACTGAAGTATATTCCAATTTAAGACCTGAAATTAAGAATGGAAAGGAGCATCAGGTATATATCCTTCAGACTAAAAAAAATAAAACAATAATAATTAACTTCATTTTGCGGCCCTATGTTCCTTAAGGAATCAAGAGGCATAAGTCAAGTCAATTAACTTCATTTCATTATTTTGAATATAAAGGTTTTTTTTTTTTAAAAAAGGAAACAGAAAACTTACAAAATAATCAGAGAATCATAAGAGTTTCACCTGGTATCCAGTTAAAAAAAAATCTCAACTTTGTACACCCTTTTCTTCAAAGCAACCAAACTCCTTTCTGTACTTCCCCCAAAATATCTTTTTGTATAAACTGAATAGGATCTAATTAAACGGGATGCTGTATTTTGTATTTTAACTGAATACGTATAATTAAAGGGGATACCGTATATAAATTATGAGCATGTTTAACATTTTTAAAATAAATTTTCAGTGGACAACAACAAAACGTCCACCCATCGAACTCACGCATGCGCAAATAGACAGATCTGAATTTTGGCCTTTCCAATGTGGGTTAGGGTTTGGATCTATGCCGTTAGGGAGTACGGGTCTGGTACAACAAAATTACCCAATATTATTCACCCCTTCCACGACTTCCAATTAATTTATAAGGCGTTATTCATTCAATTCTGCATTTTTAGAAATTTAGATCTACAATGTCTTTTATTATTTGGCTGATGTAGAATTGAGATCGTATTCATCTTGATCACTAACAAAAAAGAGGTTTTGTCACTCATGAGTAGATCTAGACTAGATACTGATAGCATGCGCAAGTGGACGGAACTGAATTGGCCTTTCCCGCATGAGTTAGGGTTAGGGTTAGTAAAACAAAACGTAAAGCATCTAAATATTAACTTCTAAATGTACCCCAAACTTACTATTGGTAATACTTCGTCAATATTGCTAAAGGTTTGAATTCCTCTAATGTCAAATGGTGTGGGCTTAAACCCAGGATAACAATCAGGCTTGTGGGCTGAATGTGTGAACTTGTGCACGAGCACACGGCCCAGGTCATAAGGAGAAGATAACATCAAGTATGACAACAGTTCATCTTGAAGAAAGCTGATCCAGTTCATAACTACTACTGATCCTCTGCATTCAGACCAAATGCTGTCGAGTTTTTGGCACAGGCAGGTCAACTAAAAAAAAAATATAGAGGGGGATATGAAGGAACAAGAACTAAATTTAATTTAAAACTCATTTTTAAAATTAACAGATGACGAAACATTGTTTTATAGACACCTGACGTCAAATACCCAAAAGCAAATCAAATAAATTAACAAGATTGGATAACAAGTTACACTTAGCTTACGATAACCATCTGCTACATTTTACCTCTGCCTGTTTAAAAAAACATATCTGGCACCTGCCTTCAGGAGCAGGTTACTATTTCATCTACATCATCCTGGCACAAAAGTGAAACAAAGCATCTCTAACGACACTTCTTTTTCTTCATGCTAACTAACAGGTTGACACAATTTCATAGTATTGAGATCATGTGCGCATCTGACAATGTGTGATGTGTGTAGGAGTGTGAATGCATGCATTATCAATAATACATATTCACTTTACTTTATATTTCTGCATTTCCTCATTTATAGAAAGAAAAAGCTAAACTTTATGCACATATCTAGCACAAACAAAGCACTCCACAAGAACTTGCATATTTTCTTTGTTTAAATTTAAAGCCTTTTTTTAATCAACGTGTTTTTCAAAATTCTTACTAAAACTAAAAAGTAAAAATGATGAAAATAATCATGAATAGTTTCCTATTTGGTTTGTATATCTGGCTTTAAAATAATTTCTACTAGAATATTCTCTAGGATAATTGTTATCTATTTCAAAGAGTGGAACATAAAAATTCTGTACAAACAATGTAGCTAGGTAAGAAAAATTTGCGTTGTACTGATCATTCACGATAAGATTCTCACGTGTTTCACCAAATGTTTAGCCAGATCACATTCTTCAATCTTTTATTCTTGAAAACCAGACAGATACCAAATAATGTAAAAATGCCCAGGTCAAAAAAATTCATGGCAGTGCTTTAATACCCATTTTACCACACAAGAGCGCCGTAAATTATTATGACAAAGACTTAATACCTAAATGAAAGTCATAAGTGGAGACAGGGGAAAATAGTGTTTTAAATTATAGTTATTCATTTAAATAGTGTACATTTCTACCCGTACTTTGTCATACTAGACAATGAAACTGATTTTAGAATTGCTTTCGATAGTAAAAAAAAATCTTGATACGGCATAATATACTCTCATCATAAATTAATAAATAAAGTTAAGAATTTTATTTCTTTACAGAGTAAAGGCCGAGGAATACCTTGCCAAAGGCTTCAAAAAAAAAAAAAAAATGCAACAAAACAAGAGAGAGAGAGATTATTGTTAACATGTTTCAAAGATTAAAAAAACAAACAAATGAAAACATAAGAAGATAACTTACTCCAATAAATCATTATTACTTACATGCCTTTTCTCCAACCAAGAAGAAGACAAGGTAAAGATGGGTGGATTGGAAGAAGGGTAGTCAGAGAGGAAAGCAAATGTTAATGTGACTGGAGGCAGTCTTCTAATGGGATAAAGCTCTCTTTCCTCTGCCACTTTAGTTGAACTCTTTGTAGCATTATCTGACGATGCTGGTGAAGACAACTGTGAGGGCTTCGCAGACAACTTCTTGCCTCGACCTCTTCCTGTAGCTCGTGCTGCATTCCAATTATAAAGTGACAGCAAATGAGAACAATGAAATATCCCTTTTCACTTAAATCATTAGATTGCAAATTGCTTCAAACTTCAGTTTACCCAGACCATAAGATTATATCGATTATATTCTAAAAATTAAAATAACCTCTCTTGATAAAAACTGTATTTTATCCAAACAGAGCAACGTAATTTTATGTAGACCTACTCACTTTTTTCTCTAGATTAAATTCTCTTGTTTATAGGAAACATTGGTAAATAAAACTACTTGGTAGCTTACCAAATGCCAGCTTCCTGATACCTGGCATGTCTTTAGTGATTTTAACTTGGAATCCTTCTGGTGGAAATATAGGAATGCTCACAATGCCTCCTACAGAACAAAGGGAAAGTTTGTTTATTGGTATGAGGCAGCAAGTATTTACGTTTTCTTGCCAATTAACAACTTACAGTCTCCACATAGAGTGTTCAACCAATTTTGTAAACTTCAGAAACCACAATAGAAATTGGTCCAACATGATCTCATTCAAATACCTCTTTACAATTGGTTCCCTTTCTATGACAATCCTGATAAGACCATTTATTTGTGTGTTGTTAGTGATAGAAAACTAAAACATATAAATAACAATTCTATCATTTAATTCAACAAGTGGGGTGTTAAGAGATTACAAATAAATCGTAATAAAACAAATTCATACCAGGCATATCTCCTTTCGGATTACTATGCTTGCAGATCTCAATGTCTGTTGTGTAGATAGATTCCAAGGCAATCAATTCATTGACCTGTTCCTCCAAGTTTTCTCCTTCTGCCAACTTCTGACTCTCTTTTAAAAATAATGTATGAAAAATAAAAACACAAGTGTAAAAGATGTTAAAAAAGTCTTGTTGAACAGAAGGCAAACATTTAGCACAGAAATCATGCTTTTTAAAATAAGAAAGTTAAAAAGTTAAAAATAAATACAAGCCTTTTAAAAGAAAAAGTAACATAATACAATTAGTCACCAAGGTAGAAATTAATACTAACTTGTTTCAGCTTAAAATCTTGTTATTCAAACTTGGAAAAAAAAAAGGATTAAAAATAAACCATAACGTCCAACAGTTGCTGTATTACGTCTCCTACAATATTTTTTTTAAGGTGATTGCAGCATTACTACAAAATATGATTAATGAAATCTAAAATTTGGCCCAGCCAAATTGTCTTCTTGTAAAATGAATATGGAAAGAAAATGTTACGAATCAGCGTGTTTGTGTTTCACTGCTGAGGTCTTTCATTATTGCAGATCCGTTATAAGTTATCCTGGAAGTTCAACTTCTTAAAATAAAGTGAAATAAAGATGAGCAAATTCTGTAACTGTGAGAACTAAAAGGTGCAAGTCACTGGGCATTTCTTTAAACTCCCTTGAACGATATGGAACAAAAAGCATGATACAAAATGTTTCAAAATTACCCTAGTAAATTTTCCTTCAATATTTAAACCATTCAACCTGACATAATAGATTGTAATTTCACAATATCTACCTATCTTAAACAAATCGCTTCTTCAACTTATTAACACATATTTGGGAACTTTTTTACGAAACAAATAGTTTTTTTTCCAATATATAAATCTAAACTGTGGAAAAATACAACCTATAAACAGTTTTTTGTAATCACAAGGGGGCAGAATAGCTCAGTCAATAAGATGTTCACTTTCTGAGCACATGGGTTATTTTGGAATTTATAAATTGTGACTGAACAGTAGTCACTTGCCTACTCTTGTACGATTTTAGACTGTCAAGGGATCTTTAACGTACAAAATGAACATATGGGATCTCCTATTTTATTGCTATTCTCCATTACAGCTCAGCATTCAGACTCTGCACTACCCAGTTAAGAGTCAGGGGTAAATAAAGATCAACAAGTTCGCACAAAAATCCACCTGCCACTGGCAGGAATCGAACTTGGATCCATGTGTACTCATAAAGTAAACACCTAAGTGACTGGGCTATTTCGATAACTCTAATACTGTAAACTTCCAATGAGTAGGAATCACAACAATTTTCAGATAATTATATAGTTATGAAGGGAAAACATTTTTAAGGAAATAATTTGAAAAAAAACGGTTGCTATTCAGACAAATTTTTTGATGTAATGTATACAAATTCGGAATAACAAGACTGGTGGGACCGATAGTATTTCCCTGTTATAAGCGAGTCCTGTTATATCAAGGGAAGCTACCAGTACTATTGCACCTTCAGTTTACTATATTGAACCTGTCATTGTGTGTAACCGGAGACAGCAGTGTAACGCCACAAGAGAGGCATCCGCTTAGTGAATGGGATGTGTGGTGCATCGCGTGTGTGTTTGAAAGTTTGTGTTTAGGCAAGCGACCATACAGACAGGCGAAACGCCTTGGTTGAGACAAATTTCACGGATCAAATGCTACTTCACAGGCAGAGGGGTCTCTGTTATATCCAAGTCAGCAAACTGAACCCTTTTCTAGCCCAGGTTCCTTTTACTGACACTTAAAGAGAAAAAAACCCAGGATTTGAATTATCACTGTTATCCAAGTCCCTGTTATAACCGAGGCCGTCATAAATGGACTAGACTGTACTATACAAAATAAAATTATAGCAACTTTTGATAATGCACTGGAGTACTATTGAGGGAAAAAAAGGCCACAGATGATCAGCAGATGATCAGACTAAAAAGAAAAAAAAAATCCAGGTCAATTCTAAAATTTATTCTTAGAATTAACATCAGACTGCTTAAAATTACCTCTTGAGATCTCTTCAACTTTTTTCCCTTCTGCCATAATATCTGAGGAAAATAAAAAAAATAATTTGATTAACACCTTAGTGACCGGCCTGACAATGACTTTGGATCTTCTTAGTGCAATGCGATGAGCCATGTATGTGGCTTTCCAAGTAGAGTGCTTATCACTTCCAAAATTTTAAAGTCGGCACTAAGAGGGATAAGTTAGAGAAAAGTTGGAGCGGTTTAGATTTTGGTCACCCCAAACATGGGAATACTCATCATTGGTCCGAAAACAATGGCCAACGTTTGCGAGTATTCTCGTCAGTGGTCCTCCTCTAACAACTGACATGTAAAGTATGTCGCAATGCCTTCAATCCCTCATCTTGCCACTGTCAAGGCATCGCAAAAAACAAACGAATAAAACCTAACACACAAAATCGAAGGCTAACAAACAATGGACTCAAAATTCATTATAATTAAGTAAAGTGGAACCCACTTAGTTCATTACCTTTGAAAAAACAGAACTTCTCCTTCAATCAAATCTGTTTGGAATTTCAGATATTTTCTCTATAATTTATATTTGATGATTCAAACTCAATGTACACACAAAATGTAAAAAACCAGGTGTGCTGAATGTCAAGCTGAAGCCAATGCAGTTGAGTTGATTAGTGCAAGCCCCCCAGCTGACGTTAGGCATATCAACACAACACAATTTATATATCAGCTCTATGTATCTGAGCCATGGTCCTAGATCTTGTGGGGGCAATAGTCTCAGTCATCCTCACATGTTGTACGATTCGTGACCTCGCTATTGTACCCTCAAGATAGTGCAGCTGTAACCAATGATGACCATGTGAGAGGCAAAGAGATGCACTGACACAAAATCACTAGCTTAAATGTGCATGGTGTGCTCTGTTTTCCTCGACAGTACAGGCCTAGGCTAAACATCACTTAATACTTCCTTGTTCCATCACTGAAAAAGTGAACTACATGTACACTGTTTATTGGACAATAATAAAGGTTATGTATGAATGTTAAGAACCTCTCCCATCAAAAACAAAGACACCCCTACTTATTCTTTTGCAATTGGAAAGAGGTGTAACGTAGAAATTAAATTCTTTTGCAAACTCTTCCTGATCTTTAAATCAAACTCCTCTTTATTCAAGCACTTTTATATTTTTCCCATCGAATTAGTATCTAAGAGAGTTCCACTTTAGTACTTATTTACCAGGCAAGCCCAGGAATGGAACTCAAAGGGTTAACAAAAAGTAGGAAGACCCAATAGAAGGATCAACGCTGAGCTGAAGATGTCCATGATGAACTGAGTAAGTTGGAGAAGCATTATTATGGCTCTATGTTCTAGACAGGAACTAGTGGAAGTTAATGTTAAGTAGTCAAATCACTTAGCAATGCTGAAAATGGTAACAAGCCCCTTGCTGCAATGAAACAAATTAAAATAAAATTTTTGTTTCTCTCTATAAAACTGACAAAAGCTACTAGTAAAAATGATTTTTTTATTTGAACAAGAGTTAAATCAAATGTGCAGAATGTGGAGTACATTAATGGTAGCGGCATATATAATTTTTTTAACGTTTATTTTTGTTTTGAAAGAAGTAAAAGAACAGAACGGAAAAGGTCAACCCAAAACACAGAGAAACAAAAATACATGTATCAGTCACCTCGCCATGCCCTGCTCAGTGTAAAAAATGGTGCTTGGCAAGCTGCTCTCTTGTCATTTTGAAAGATGCGGAGAATCAGCCGTTTACAACTTAAATGGCGGATTCCATAGTAAGTGACACCAAAGAGAAAAAAAATTCATTAACTTCTATTGTCTCTGTCAGTCCATGTTTTTTCTTTTTTTTTTAATGAATATTTATGCTCAAAGTAAGCAGTACAAGCAGTATTTTCTCCTTATTTTGATATTTATGGTTGTTGCTTGGAGTTTATTTCTGATCGAAACTAGAAATTCCGATGGACGCAATTTACTTGTGTGCATGATAGGGTGTAAAGAGTGAGCCCTTGTAAAGGAACTGTAATTTTGAGCTGGAGACTTATTCATGTTAAAGTATATGAAATAAACTTATAAATGTCCTTCCAAATTTGAACGTGTTTGGTGCCATAGTTATTTCTCTATGAATTTTAAAACTTTGTCTTGTTTCTGATGCTTCTCCGGCCGACAAACACGATTTGTCCTCAATTTGTGTTAAATTCTCGCCATTGAAACGAATCAATGTGGTTTCCAGCCATCACGTGACTTGGGTTTAATAAAAACACGTTGTACACTACATATTATTATTTCATTTAAACATGGTCTAGACTAGCAGATGTCGTCCGATTTTGGAATGAATGTTGTGAACCGCAGAGGTGTGCACCGAAATTGTAATTTCCGCATAATATCGCAACTTGCGGTTTCTCCATATTCAATTTGTCGGTCTGAAGCTTGGCCAAACTAACGTCTATATTACAAAATTTCTAGCTAGAAATTTCGGATTTACAAAATGAATTTTAGAGTATAAGTAAACTCGGGGAAGGATAAACATTTTTTTTCTCTCGGAATGTTTTTGGGATCTACCCTTTATTTTTTTTTTGGGGGGGGTACAGAGTAGTAAACTTAGGGGGGGGATAAAATAAAAAAATATTTTTTTCTTGGAATGTTTTGGGATCTTCACTTTCTATTTTTTTTCCAGGTGTGTGTGTGTGTGTGTGTGTGTATAAAGGCTTTAATAGACTATGGACTTAAAAAAAACTAACTAGATATCTAGATTAGTCTAGATTCTATTTAAATATTTTAAAATAATTTTATGAGAAAGAAGAGGAGTTGATGTTCACAATTAGAGTTTTAGTAATAAATTATAGATCTAACAATTAAAAAAAGGAACACTCTCATGTAAACAATGCCTTTTTTATAATAACAAATTTTATCTCAGCCACGACTGCCTGATGGAAAAGGTGAAGCTGCTGCCTGACGTCATATATGATGAAGGGAGAGGATCCAGATAAATATTACAAAATAAAAATTCTACAAAACCCCTTATTTTCCGAAAGCTAATAAACTGAAAATATTGTTTATGAACTTCTTTTTACTTCTTGTGTGAAGATATGAATGAAAACATCGTCCAAATGGTCTTCTTCCCCCCTTCCTCCTGTAACGGTAAAATGCCATGCAGATCTGGCTCCTCGTCGAAGTCATGTAATCTATTTTCAATCCCATAAAATTCAATATGTCACCCAGCAGATGAATTCCCAATGTCAAGACAAAGTGTTTTAGTCCTCCATTCTAACAAGGCATGGATTATAAACAGCAGCGATGCAAAAGCAAAAACAAAAAAGCAGGTCGATTGTTCCAAGGAGGATCTACAAGCAAACAACAGAATCACACAAAGCGTCTCAAAAACCAATCGACAAAGGCACTCTAAATAAAATAAATCAACCAAAAGGAAATACACTGGAATTTTATTGACTGATATTTCTAGATACTATGACACATTTACTATATTAAGCAAAGAGAAATTTTCCATTGAAGAGGGTCAGGGTCAAAAACGTTTAACAACATCCAGGGCGCGAACGTTAGTCTTGGTTCTTCACGCAACCAGAAATTATTGCATGGCAAAATGTTGAATTACGTTTTGCGAGCTTCCTTTTGTTTCACCGCTCACGTGGGATCAGGGTTAAGGAGTGGCTATATGGACCCGGTCTGGATAGCAAACAATTGCTAAGCGGACCCGGAGATACATATTTTCAGAAATTTAAACCGCGAACTTCCGGTCCGTTGGGGATAGGCCTATCGGACCTGCAAGCACCCATGCTCCATATGCAAAAAGATTTGCCTCAAAAATCGTGGCTGGCTAGGCCTAACTGTGAGCATTTAGGCCTACGATCTATCGAATTTACTTTTAAATCCATAAGCATGATCAGTCAGTATGTTCAAGAAATTAAGTTTGGCAACTGAGCCTTGTGTATCGATTACAAAGTTCTTCTGAATCGCGTTCGACATGACATCCCTCGACTTGACAGCTTCGGAGTCTTTTTCTCCCATTGATAATAACAATACATTTTATATTTTGTTTTGTTTTTTGCATCACCGATTCGAGTTTTTGAAAGTAAATTTCTTAGAGAGAATATATAATAGCGGGGAACTTTTCTTTCACACTTGCTAACTTATATAAATATTGGTTCTGTCGTTCTAAACGCATGTAATTGATACATGTACAGTATCACAAAAAAATGCTAAGTGGACCTGGGTCCGCATAGTAAAATATATTGCTGACGAGACTCGGATCCGGGTAGCAAAAATTTGCCGAACGGACTCGGGTCCGGTTAGCAACAGCCTAGAGTAAAATAATGCTGACTGGACCCGGGTCCGGACAGCAAAAAATTGCTGAACGGACGCGGGTCCGATAGCAACAGCCTAATCCTGATCAGCCTGCTGAGTCAGTGACTTCAGTGAGCACTACTTTTAAATTCCCTTGGCGAAAAATTGTGTGAGTCTAGATCTAGATATCTAGAATCTAGATCTTATCTGACCCATTTCATTATTTTGAATTTATCCGCATTTTCTTACAACCAAAGTGATACAGACTATAAATCTAGATTCTAGATCTAGATCTAACCAAGACCTAGATCTAGATTCTTTGAGACAATAGATTCTACATGAACTTACATTCTCTTCCGTCCTAAATTCCCTGACTTCTCATCTTCCTCATCATGCGCATGCCTCAGCCTCAGGTGCAACCTTCACTTAAAAATTTTCAGTGATAAATCTGGATCTGTCGTTATTCACATCCGGGATGTTGTTTTGATGATAGATTGAGATTGAGGCGATGTCACACCCACCTCACAATAACCCCCGCCATTTTGATGACTGTGCGATATTATTTCATGAAGCTTGAATTCTTCAAGTTCCGTGTTGTCATCTGATGTCTAAAGATTTTTATTTTTTATGCCTTTAAAGATTAACGCAGTGGCTACGTTCACGGTGCCCTGAACGTAGTTTGCAGGCTACGTTCACGGCGCCCTGAATGTACAGTCGGGTCATAGACGGAAACCTGCCAAGA
>JBDFRD010141474.1:0-12613 GCA_039654405.1 Bullina lineata | reverse complement strand
AAAAGGGAAGAAGATGTTTCTCCTTTCCGCCCCCCCCCCCCCCCCCCAAAAAAAAAGAAAAAAAAAAAAAAAACAACACCAAAAAAAACAACCCCCTCCCCCCAAAAAACCCCGAAAAAATAAAGTAAAAAAAAAATACGTTCAAGTTTTCCAGTCGCTATCCTGATTTTTCATGCTTTTTTTATGTTGTTTCATTATTGTTTTCAAGCTTCAGTTCTGTACCTAATGGGTATTAAAAATGTCAGTTGGAAATAACCATTATTCAAGTTCTTAAGTTGAACATGAGACTGAATGACGTTTACTTTCTTCCTCAAGGCCTCGGGCAGATCCAGCGGACAGCTCACAAGGAGACGTCGCCTCCAAGACCCATCAGATGGTCACTCGCTCACTCTCCAAGGCCTCCATCTCCTTCATGGGCGGTGAAAACTCCTCCAAAGTGGTTAAGTTCAGTAACAGGAACATGGCAGTGTGCAGTAACAACAGCAACATCCTCAACACGAACGTCAACAGCAAAAGCGTCAACGGCAGCAGCAGCAGCAGCAACAACAACAACAACAACAACCTCGTCCTTCTGAACAAAAGAGGTGAGACACGTCATCTGTCGCTGGAGTTTTGTTAGTTTTGTTTTGTTTTTTGTGACCTACGCGGGGTTTTGCAAACTTTGGAAATCCTTCAATTTTGTTTTAAACCGTCGATTGCTTTATTGGCCAAAAAATTTTCTTTCTCTGCTGTGGCTCACTGGTATCTTTCTGACACTAAAACCAAGAAAAAGTCATAGCTGAACCACTTTCACACTGAAAACGTTTGCCGTCTTGACAGGACATCAAACTCTAATTCGTGTGACGGTAATTAGAGTCCACGAAAACCAAAGCAACAGTGTCATGCTTTTTTATCGATTCGACGCTTTCCTCGCTGTGTGGCCCAGTTCCCGGTTAACATCTTCGAAGTTGAAGCATTCCCCGCTTTAGATGTGGGAAATACGAAATTGCTCCAGCAGTGCGTTTATACTACAATGTACGTTCTTATACATATATTGTGCTTATGAGAGGAAAACAAGACTGTTGATCAACGTCAATGAAAATGTCATAGTTGCAGTGATTTGGCGACTCGTTATATAAGGTAGCCTATATATCTGAAATTCAGCATTTCTATCTTGCTGGCTGCAAGTACTAAGAGTTTAAAACCGGGGCTGGTACATCCAAGCTTTGACCTCCATGCCTACATGTACACTATCAACACATTAATAAGGATTATAAAACATATTTTCAAGCAATTCGTTTCTTTTATCAAAAGAAGAAACACGCTTATGTCTTCATAAGTGTTCCAAAGTTTTCTTTATTTCCTTCGTTTTCGTTTCCCATCTTGCTCCAGAATGCCCGCCCAACAGTAAGACAGGTAGCAGCAAGGGCAAACGACCACACCTGCCACTATCCAACTCTTCAGAGATGGGCCCCACATCTCCGCCCTCTGTGTTATACCTGCCCTCAGGGACTGATACGCCCCTCAAGGACAGCAGCAAGCCGGGGGGTAAGTCACACAGTCACGTACTGGTCATAGTGAGGTTTGGCTCTATAATCTTTGTAGATTCGATATCACGTCACTACATTGTACATATTCTATTCTATTCTATTCTATTCTATTCTATTCTATTCTATTCTATTTCATTCTATTCTATTCTATCGTTCTGTTCTGTTCTGTTCTATAATATTCGTTTTTATTGGTTGATCGAAATCGATCTTTTCAAATGTTCAGTTGCGCAAAATTTTGATACCTGCTTATGCACCAAATCGATCTTGATTTTTCACTTATTAATCTTGAAAACAGCAGCAGCATAAACATTAGTAAATAGGAGAGAAAGAAACGCTAAAAGTGGAACAACGGGATACTTTTCTCATAATCCCTTCTCACCTTCTTCCTCTGACCAAAGAAAACCTGCTGGACGATCTGAGCTCCCAGAACAGCCTCTCTTACACAGGCCTACACTACCCCCACCTCTTCACAGACGGCGATATTTCAGCCAATCGGATGTTCTCTGGGAGCCACGTGACCGGAAACGACATTTTCTCGTACCCGTCACCGTCTCCGATGAATGTGCCCACAAACCGAGTGACGACAGCAGACCGCGGGGAAGTAGGCACAGGCTACGGCGGAATGACCTACTTTGACGGTGCTTACTACCACTACTACCAGGTAGGAGATTAAAGTGAAAAGCATTCAAGGTCACTGTAGTTTGTCACAGTTATCGTCGTTATCACCATCGTCATCGCCATTGTCATCGTTATTGTCGTCGTCGTCGTCATCGTTGCTGTGCCTCATTTTCATTTTTGTTTTAAACTCTCATCCGAATCGTTAGAGCACAGGCACGAAAATAATAGTTTTTGGTTTGGAAAGTTGGGCTACATGAACTCACCTGTCGGTGTCAAGTGCGCTTTCATTGAATCACAAACACCAAACGTCTTCCTCACGAAGGTTTCAAATGGACTTGGAATATAAGCATCTAGAAACTTACACGTTGACAGATATACAATAGCTTGGCTCACTGATAGCGGTGTTGATACGATCCTATTTCCGCTTTACACCCCTCCCCCCATCCCCTACCCCACCCCCACTCCCGGTACAGAACATGCATCACTCCAACAACGGCAACTACTTCCTGCCGTCCAGCGTGGCGGACTACGTGAACCCCAACGCTGTGCTTCCTGTCAACTCCTATACAGCCCGGGTCTCTTCTGCCTTCGCCCCTGCCCGCAAGCTGGAGCGCACCACGTCCGAACTCGAGCGATACGTGGCCGGTGATACATGTACCGAAATTTTCAGCAACAGCAACAGCAGCAGCAGCAGTAACACCAACCACCACAGTAACAATAACAACAGCAGCAATAACAATAATAGCAGCAACTGCAACAGCAGCAGCAGTAGCGTTGCTACCGACGTCAACATTCTTGGAGGCAGCAACGGCAGCGGTAATTTACTTACTTTAAAACCTGGGAGCCTATGAGACGGTCATTTTTGTTCTTAAGGTTTTCAACTGTCAAGTGCCTCCTTCCGATTTTTTTTTATTGGTACAAAGTGTACATTTTTGGTTTAATTCCATACACGAAGTAGATGGTGACAACATGCATTTTTTGTATTCTCTTTGAAAGAGATTGGTCGTCACTAACCCAAGCCTCGGGCTGCGCTTGATGTGAACATTGTATACTTGGTCTTGTTTCGCATACTGGCGGAGTTTGGAAGTGTATGTATTATTTTAAAACTTTACGTTTCATGCACACAAAACGGAGTAAATCTCTTTTCTGTTGTATAACTAGTATTCTGGTATTGTTGCATGCGAACTTGTGCAACGTTCAATACCTTAAGCGAAGTTTTGGCAGTTGGTGCTCTGAAAAAACCCCCACAGTACCTGTATTGCCCAGATATGTCGTCTTCGATTCCCATTCACCTGAATCTTATTGACAAACCCCGAAAGCCAAATTGTTGTAGGTGGTTTTCGCAACAAGCATTTCTTGGTAAATGTTTCACATTCATATACAACGTTGTCGGAACTTTCCAAATTACTGCTCCCCGTTTTTAAGTAATTCGTCTTGGCCGTTTATTGAAAGTCCATGATTTTTTCCTTCGAGAAATTCCTTGTGCGATCTGTTTCTTCCAAAGTTGAATAATACAGAGCTGGGATTTATGTTCCGCATTGTGGCAGATATTCTTCATGCTGAAATTGACAACACCTTAGCAGCTTGTGTTGACTAGTAAAGTTCCTTCAAGGCCATGAGGCCCATAGAGCGGAACAGATGACTTTTACTTCCATCTCCTAGACAGGATGCTCGTCTGTCGTGGGTTTACTTACCCCGTAGAATATGCCGGTACCCAATACGCACCTGGGAGGGGAAAGGAAAATAGTGTAAAGTGTCTTTCCCAAAGACACAACACGGTCACCTCCCGGATTCGAACCCTGGACCCCTGGATTAGGAGTCCAACACTGAAAACATTCGGCCACCATGCCACCCTGTTGATAAGACTTTATCTCAAAACCTAGAAGCCAGAAGAAAAAAAATACCCTTTTTTCTTGTGCTACAAGACAATGATATGAGAAACTCTGGAATTCTATAAAGCATACTATGGAATGAGCGACAGTTTTCACATCTTGCATTGTAGGCTTGGTAACGTTAATCATTTGTTTTAGATTGTACTTTTCAATATGTTTCGACATAGGACATGTTCCCGAGCCAAATTTTGAGTTGGTGTTCTTCTGTTGCATTGAAGAAAAATGTATTTCAGAAAACCCATGTTTTATTTGCTGTTTTGTACACGTGATTATTAAAGCAATGCTCTTATTACTGAATGCCTTATTCTATTCTTACTTTTCAATTTTGTCTCTTATTATCGTAGGACTGTGCCTTTATATCGAATCTTGTTGCAATCGAGTAGCAAGAGCCGAGACGTAAATCTATAATATTTGAACTTGATTTCCTAATTTAGAGTATCGCTAAATATTTGCTATAAACCTGGGTGCCAACTACATTTCGTCTGAAGACGACGGTAAAGTGGCTATCCACCAATACATGTTCTTAGTCAGGCGGAAAAGCACTTTTATCTTGAAGGCTGCGGGTTGGATGTAGATCTATACTAGGTCCACATCTGCAGCGAGTGACTTGTTCCTTGTGTGACACCAGAACAAACTGGGCTGTCGAACCTACAGGCGACCTGCCATCTAAAAAAAGCCTATAGTAAACTGTAACCTAAAACTACTTGTAGCTTTACACAGCAGTTAGATGGATCTTCAATTGAGCCGTGGGCGTTTTCATAAAACTGAAAGATGGAAAGGAGATAAAGAAGTCCTCGGCAACGGGAAAGTGCTCAAGTAACTTAGGGAGGTGGTGGAAGCCATTCAGCTTGATCTGAAAATAACGCATCAAGTAACACACATTCATCCAAACGTCGTTATGCTCACTGATGCTAAAGTCGTGTTCTAAGCTCTGAAAAGAGGGAGAAACCCAGAAATAAGAGATCTCGAGACTGCCCTAAGCGTCTAGTGCAGTGGATCTCATCACATTGCCCGAAATGAGAAAGCAGACACTTAGGCCAAGGAGGGTGCCAGCCTCTAATAGAATTCGGAAAATGTAAACTATGAAGGTGCAAAAAGCCTCAAGAGCCCATATGCTTTGAAGTGGAAGGAAGAACATCCAGAGTATGGCATCTTCTTTCACGCTAAGAGCAAGAGATCTTCCGCTTAAGAACCAGACACACCCGACCGAAGGCGTACATGTATCACAGACTCAAAAGTAGGGGAGACCCCAAACGCCCTTGCACCACTGACGAGTATGAGTGGAACATGTTACAAAACTGTCTACTGCACATAGGTGAAATTATTATAGGTGAGTGGTCTTCACCCAGACCACCTTGAGGTAAAACTGCATTGTAACCTGATTGATTTGACGGTGCACATCATTAACTGTTGAGAGGAAGATGGAGGAGGAGGAAAAATAAAAATAATAAAAAGGCTATTCCCTTACTGGCTCAAATCAGTCTTTAAACAATCGTGTCGGGCTCGGTTTGTGACCGGGCACAACTTTTCACGGTACAACTGTTTTGGTAGTGAGGTTTAACTCCATTGTCCACAACCTCCCATAAAACGACATACTATTTGTCTAGGTGCTGTACTAGCCTTACGGCGCTCTTCATACACAACTTGGAAGGGACATCACCACAGTCTGTGCTTTTGAGATTTTCGGTTGTTGTTCTTATTTCCCCTTTCCCCAGAAAGACCAAAACCAAATAATATTCTTGGTTATGTCCCTTACCTCAAAGTGTTGCAAATCCTGTTGGCTTTTCTGAAGTCTACATGGTGGTCTGTGCAGAGTGCCTCCGTTACAAGTTCCTTATCAGTGAAAATGACATACAGCGACCTTGTTTTTGCGATGTATTTTATGTCGAAAACGTTTAGCATGTTTTTTTTGTTTTTTTCAGTAAATCTAAGCGGATTTAAGCTTAACCGAGATGCACCTCTGGATGAAGGGAGGAAACTATGTTGTCTGTTGTTTCAACCCCTTAAGACAGAAATGTCGAGCGTTGGTTTGTTTGCATTTGTTTGTTTGCTAAGTAATCCCAAGGCTTGCATGAGAGCCATAGAGTCAGATTGTGTCCTGGTATAAACAACGTTACGATAAGCGGAATTATAATTAAAGTCATCCCCTTGAGCGGACCTTTATCTGCCAATGGACGCATGAGGCAGAGCCTGTAAGACGGTTACAGAACTGACCGTGCTGACGTCACGTACCCAACCTTCCTCCCAGTGCCCGAAAGGATCAATTCTCGAGGAAATAACTGAATATGTATTTTGTTTAGGAATATTCGCTCGAAGCGTGTTTTAGAGTATTTTCACGCCACTGCGAACATTTTCAAAAATGTAATGAGTAAATAAAGGCTGCATGGAAGCTGTAAAATACAAAGTGGTAAATACAAATAAAAGGAGTTACCCAGAAGAATACAAAAACAAACCATTTCTGTCTTCATGGATGGAAAAGGTCGTCCTTTACACTGGATTGCATGGTAATGTGATTTTGATAGAGCTTGGTTAGCACTCGTCTGTTGTTTCAACCCCTGAAGACAGAAATGTCGAGGGTTGGTTTGTTTTTGTATTCTTTGTGATAGCTCCTTTTATTTGTATTTATGTTTACAAGTACATTGTATCGCTTTGTATTTTTTTGTTTTGTTTATTATAGGGCCTCTTTCTGCGTTATCCATAACCTCACAAGTATGAAGTCTGTAAAATGTAAGGAACGACGAAACTTCAATCACATTATTTTTATAACTGCTTGCCACATGAATTTGATAACCGAGTTGACCCGGTGAATTCATAAGGGTAAAAAAAAATAGGGCAACAACATTTGCTCTGCCCTTCCTCCACTACACACACAAACACACTATACACACATACATGACACACAAATACACAAACACAGACACACACACACACACACAAGCCTTTTACGTTTTAAAAGATTTGACTCTAAAAGTTTTAAATAAAGCGCAATATGACTAATAAAATACAAGTACATGTACGGCAACTAGGCCTACTTGTACATAGAGAATGTTCTTGAGAGAAGTTACAACAAAACGACAAAATTAAAAAGTCTCGTTATCATAATTTATGAGTATAAAATATCATTTATTGAAAAACTGACGAAAAGAAACATCTTAAACTAATAAAATTAACAATATTATTGATACACTTAAATAAAAAAATATATATATCGAAAAGCAAAAAATGTTTGTATTTGATTTGGACCAACGTTGGCCTATAATATAAAATATATGATACATGTATTAAAAAAACAGTGACGTAAAATAATGTGGCAAATATCAACGAAATAACTGATAATCAGCGTTGAATATATTTTTAGAGGGCTGGGTTCAAGGAATCGTTAACGAATAGGACATACCTTATTTAATACAAAGAATTACATAGATAAGATATTTCATTAACCAGACATTACTCAATTAAGTCTACAGATATACAGCCTTGTTCTCAAATTTCTGCAGTGGAAAATTGTGCACAACTTTAACCCAGCCTATTGAAAAAAAATATCGTAGATACGAATGATCACTGTGTTTACTTGTCCAATAACATAGAAAGCATCTTTTTCAAAAATCTAAAAATATTAATTTGTAGAAATGGGTGCATGCAAAAGTTTCAATACGTTCGGAATTTTGGAAGCCTTGCATGGAAGGGGTCATGTGAAGGATAGGTTATGAGAAGATGACGGGGAAAGAATGAAGCATAAAACAAATACTCATAAAAGATTGGTCTGAAAAACGGTTATTTCCCAAATAAAATGCATGCAATAATTCTAGAAATGAAAACAAATAATTTAAAAAAAATTTGTTTTGTTTTAGCAATGGTGAATGAGTGAATGGGATAAATTTATAAGGCGACTGTTATAAAGACAGGGGCCAGAAACACAAATATTCTCCTCGTTATAAATTATGTTGTTGTTGTTGTTGCTGTTGTTGTTGTTTTTTGTTGTTGTTTTTGTTGTTGTTATTATTATTATTATTATTATTATTATTATTATTATTATTATTATTATTATTATCGTCGTCGTCATCATCATCAGCATAGTTGAAAACATAAAAAAAACAATACGTTTAACTTCAGAGATGAATCATATAAAAATGTCTTGGGGTCTGTCTTTGTGTCTGTCTTGATGTTTATTGTAATGTCTGTCTTTATGTCTGCATTGATGTCTGTCGTTACCTCTGTCTTGACGATGTATTGATTTCTGTCGTTATATCTTTCTTGATGTCTGTATTGATGTATGTTTTGATGTCTATCTTGCTGATTGCCTTGATATCTGTCGTAATGTCTGTCTGGGGTCTCGGTGTATGTTTTGATGTCTGTCTTGATGTATGCTTTCATGTTGTGATGGCTGTTTTGATGTCTTCAGTCATTCTTATGACAAGATCAGTTATTCATTCGTGTGACAAGAGCAGGTATTTCTGGACAAAGGTATGTTATTCCGTACGTCAAGGCCAGTCATTCGTTTAACAAGATCATTTAGTCATTCGTTCAACAAGATGATTTAGTCATTCGAGCGACAAAATCATTTTGTCATTCGTTCAACAAGATAATTTAGTCCTTCGTTCAACAAGATGATTTAGTCATTCGAGCGACAAGATCATTTAGTCATTCGTTCAACAAGATCATTTTGTCATTCGAGCAACAAGATCATTTAGTCATTCATGCAACAAGATCATTTATTTGTGTAATCTGGAGAAATAAAGAGCTCCTCGCGATGTGTAACTAACTGTAACGTGGGTAACGGCGGAAAAATCAGTGGAACACGAAATCCAAAGTGCTTTCAAGTTGTCAGGAGTTCAGCCAGCCACAGTCAAAACGGATCCAGGTCCTTGTCATGATTTGGGTCACACCCAACAGACAACAACGATAGACGCTTTGTCCCCAGAGGTTCAGGCTTTGCGACAACCTTTTTGTTGCATGATAGTCCAGTAACAGGTGAAGCAAAAGAACAGATTTTTAAAAAAGGAGGATACCCGTACCAGCACCAAAGCTCCACAATCAAGAAATATCGCTCTCCAAAGAACGTCTACTTTTACAGTGAGACCAGGGATCGGAAAATAAAAAGGGGGGGGGGGGTAGAGACGATTTAAATATCAGAGGTAAAGAGACGGAAATAAAAGCAGTCATTGAACCACCATGAATAATATGACTGAGTGTATGCAAGCAATATTGTAGGTACTTGGTGCTGTGTACTACATGGACGATGAATGAATGATTTGCTGCACTATCTCTGTATGTGTCTGTGTGTCTCTCTCTCTCACTCTCATCGGTTGTGCTCTCTCCCTCTCGTCTCTCTCTCTCTCTCTCTCTCTCTCTCTCTCTCTCTCTCTCTCTCTCTATCTTTGTGTCTCTCTGGTTCTTTCTTCCTCTCTCTATTTTTTTAGTACAGCCTCTCCTGTTTTGTTTTGCTCTGACGTGCCAACGTTGAGCTGTACGTCCCCGCACTATCACGTGATAGGAGCCAACTTGAAGCTGAAAACTCAAAAATGAAGACGAGGCATCAGAGCATGGGGAGGCTTGAATTATTCAAGAGAACACCTCGATCTCGAAATCGTATTCCACGTGAACAAGTTTTCCCTTCACTGCACATTGTGAATTCGTCTTCCCAGTTAACTCTTTAGTTTTACAGAAGGAAAAACTGCGGGTTTGTAGAGAATAGATTTCACATTCTCTTACTGCGAGTTTCGAGCAATCTGTAATGCATGTACACAGATGTACGTCTCAACTTAAGCAATAAGTAAACTATTTAGATAGAATATGTTCTTGAATACCTTGACTGAACGGGGTTTTTGTTTGTTTTGGTTTGGCTGAGTAAAGCCTTTATAAATCAAGCTTTCGTGGTAAAACTATAAGAGGTGCAAGGATCTCTCTCGAACAAATAAAAGTATACTTCAATTCTTTTTGGACCGTCTGAAGTCTTAAATAGGCCAAAGAGAAACTTGGAGAAGATGTGTGGAGAGAGACAAAGAAGGAAAAGGACAAACATGGTCAGAACTGGCAAAGTTATCCCAGGCAGAATAAAGTAGAAATCCCTTGTGTGTGGCCTATACCCTGATAATGGTGAGGGGCAACGATGATGACGATGAAGTCTTAAATAAACTGTAAACCAGTAGCACATAGGCCTAATTACACTGAATAACAAATCATTTAAGGAAATGAACATGTTTACATATATCTAGGCAGCATCATATCAAACACGGAGGGAACAGATGAGGATTTCAAAGCTGAGCTGTGAAAAATAAGACTCGCTTTCAACACCCTGAGGCCAGTATCGAAATCAACAATTTTCTCCAACTTAAATAAACTAAAAATATCCTACAGCAACGTGAAAGCAGTACTACTGTATTGTATCAGAAACATGGCGGTTCAACCACTCCCTATCAAACAAACTGCAAGCTTTCGTGAACAAACTTTCCAATACCCTGCAGTTTCGATGACCAGAAACTATCAGCAGTAAGATCCTACGGGAAAGAACAAATCAGGACCCCGTCACTCAGGAGATCGCTAGAAGAAAGTGGAGATGGATAGGGCATACGCTAAGGAAAATAGCAAACAACTTGATCCAACGAGTCCGATAATGGAATCCACAAGGAACAAGGAAGGTCGTACACCTTAAAAAGAGCTGGAAGCGTTCAACCGAAGAAGAAATGAAGGCAGCGGGAAAGACCGCTGTAAAGAAGTAAAGAAGGCGGCTCAAAATGGAACGCGACGGAGAGCTGTTGTTGAGGCCCTACACTCCACTAGGAGCAAAAGGGCATACAAGAAATTAAATGACAGCACAGTCAGAACACAGGTCTGTTGTCAGTTGAAATTGGGGGCAAAGTAAACAAAATGTAAATTTCTAACCGAGGAAAAGTTTGATTGGAGTGTAGAAATTTGACTTGGTAATTGTAATCTGATACTTTCCAGTTTTCAACTGTGAAATACAAGACGTGCTGAAAACATAACCATTTTATCGGAAATTAAACAATTTAATCAATAGCCGATCGGTTGAAGCAATCGAAAGAAATGGCATGGCGACTTAACCCTAGAAAGGAGAACTGAAACGTAATCACAAAATCTAGTTTTAAGTAGTACATGTACAATAAAGAACAACGACAACTGACAGTTGATCGTGAATAAAACACTGATTTTTCTCACATTGGGTTCTTCCATCGACAACTCTGTAGACCAAAATTAGATAGATCAATTTATTATCATAGGATCTTTGATATTTGGGGAAGAAGACTCTACACTGGAGTTTTGGGGTTAAAAAAAGATTTAAATATTATAAGGGCGGCGCTCGACTGAGTAAAAAAAAATATTTTGAAGCTCTAAAATCATGTTATAACAACGCGTAATGCCAAGCTTAGTACTGGTAACGGCTTAGTCACGTCACTCTTAGTCGCGTCATTGGGCTAAGGGATAACTGACTGTTGGGTTGACATGCAATTGGTTTTAACTCTTTGAGAGAGTTACGGGCTGTTAAAATATTATGGCTGTCACATAGTATCTTTTAGTATTGCGTTCTTGGTTCAATCATGGCACATTCTTCTTTGGCAAGTTCACATTCATATTTTGATCATAAGGTACAGTGTATTGAGTGATGCAGACTCACTTTCTTGGACGTACATATTGTGTCTTCGTAATGTTGGCATACTGCTTGCTACAGTGTTTTTTTTTTTTTTTAAGTAAGTCAACAATAATTTACTCACGCATGAGCATTGTAAAAACAAAAAAAAATCAAACCAAAACATAAATATTACTCAATACAATCCCCTCACCCTAACGAGGAAAAAAGATTGAAAACAAACAAACCCATAATCAGAGCCGACCACTTAAATAGAAACAGGAAGGGGGAATACTTCAGAAGAATAATGAAAACAAAAATTTGTTTTAATGATAGAAAATCTACACAAAAATAAGAGAAGAAAAGAAACAGTAGCAGAATGTTGACTGCAAGCAAAATACAAGTCTCAGACAACAATGTTAAACGCAGGTAGGCTTATCATCATCAATATAATTGTGGAATAAAAAGCAATAAAAAAAACCCAAAGCGATTCTTCAACCTTTTAAATGCCATTAAGGCTAATTATTCTGAAGCTTGAATGGTATGGATTTGTAGATTGGAGGACAGTGTAGACTCCCTCGGGAGTCTCGGTGTGACACAGAAAAAGTAAGTCTCAGAAAAGCCTAGGGAAAGACAAATGGAAGAACCGAAGTCTCCGGCAGGAACGGAGGAGGAGGGTGGTACACTGGAAGCAGCTAGGGCGTGGCTTCTTGGCAAACACGATCAGAGGGGAATAATAAAAACATCTCTCTTTCTCTCTCTGTCTCACTCTCTCTCTCTTTCTCTCTCTATGTGTCTATCTGTGTCTCTGTCTCTATCTCTCTTTCTTTCTTTCTCTGTCTCTCTCTTCTTTCTCTCTCTCGCTCTCTATTTCTTTCTCTCAGTCTCGGTCGCTCATTGTCATCTCTCTCTCCTCACCCCCCTTCTCTCTCTCTCTCTCTCTCTCTCTCTCTCTCTCTCTCTCTCTCTCTCTCTCTCTTTCTTTCTCT
>JBDFRD010141363.1:0-12619 GCA_039654405.1 Bullina lineata | reverse complement strand
ATGATATAAACACATAAAACAAAAAGATTATCTGCAGAAAAGGCTAATAATCACTACTGAAGCACAGATTACTCCTTCTCTTTTCATTTTTTTGTGATTTTGGACGATTATAGCTCATATGGAAGCAGTGCCTGGGTGACGCAAAGGGGTGCATCCACTCTAGATCTCTATCTATATTTCTTAAAAGTAGGCTAGATTTCTAAGTATATGTGATTGTTGTGTCACTTTGGTCATTCGTCTAGATACCTAGATCTAGATGTACCTAAGTCTAGATCTACTGAAGAACAAGCATCTAAATTCATTAAAAATGAGCATGAAATGGGTCGGAAACTATTGCAACTGTTTGCCTGATCGCTTTGAAGTGTATTACTCAGCAGGACTAGATTCTAGATCTAAAGTACTAAAGTGTAAACACTACTTTCTGTAGGTCTTTAAAATAATTCGGGACTGTCCTGTGCATGACGTCACAAGGTTACAAACAAATATCAAACGCTGGGGATGAAGCAACAATGGATGATTTTACTGGTCTGCTCTTTGTCTTTGACTGTTAGACCATTATTAGATCTACTCACTGTAAAGTAAATGGCACCCACTAATAAAATGGTTTTTAACTTTTAACTTCGCAATTGGTGATAATTTAATTAATGTGTACTGTTACTTCGGAAAAGTAGTTAAAAACAAAAGTGCAGTTACGTTTGAAAAAAATCTTTTACTTAGCAACACTTGTTCCACAATATGTCAGAGGTTGCTTTGATGAAAAAAAGGTTATGGAAGTTGCCATCTTATTCAACAATCTTTTCTCTTTATGAAGATGGGTATGGAAAGTTGTGGAGATAGGGGAAAAAACTCAACAAAATTGACATTATTTCACAAACTGCGTTTGGCAAGTAGGCTACATCAGCCTTAACTTTAAATGATTAGTAGGAAAACATGTCTGATTGTCCACTCTTTTATTTATTGTAATGTTCAATAAAAAAGTAAGATTGTGTCCATATATTTTTACATCCTTGAATTGTTTGGTTGACTTTACAAGACAAAACCTGACTTGGACACTTGCTTCTTCTTGATGTGTACCGATTAACTTCATTGTGATGAATGCCTATGATCAGATTTGACAAATAATAATGAAATGCATTTAATACCTAATGATAACAATATAATAAAATAAAAATAATTTGTTATCTTTTCAAATTCCAAAGGTGATGCTTTAAACAAAGGCATGCAGGACAAGTGCACAGATACGCAATAGGCCTGTACAGGTATGCTAACAAGCTGTTGAGACTCTTGAGAAATATGGCGGATGATTGACAGCAAGCAGGTCTCTAGAAAAATTATATACTGTATGAATCATGAAGATTCTTTAAACTAAGTGATAGAATGCTGGCACTGACAGTAAGTTATTCTATGAGAATAAAAATACTAATGACTCTGTATTTATTTTATTACGTTTTGTTATCCAGCAAGTCTTAAGACACAGTATTTTAGTTTTAGCCAATTATGAACTAATGAAGTCTGGGTGATGTTGAAGTTGAATTTATAAAAATGTATGAGTTGAAAAAAAAAAGTTTAAACTTTATTCAAGGTAAAAGATTTGTTGGTAATGTAATTAAAAGTAGCATTTATTTCTTGTTTTGGACCAGTAAATGTGACATTACCATGAATACATTCTTAACTGTCTTGTTTTTTTTCTTTTCCCACTCCTCTGCCAAATTTTGTCTCCATTCATTACCCTGGGAGCTTTTGAAAAGCGTCACATGATGGAGGGAGCATCCTCTTGGCGACAGCAGTACTACAACTCCATGTCCTGTGGACTGGAACGGCTCTACACTTCTGGTGCTCACTCTGACACAACCATCATCGTAGGGGATAAAACTTTTCAATGCCACAGAGCTGTCCTCTGTGCTATTTCCCCATACTTTGATGCAATGTTTTCCTCCGGTATGAAGGAAAGTGTATCAGGAGTGGTCAAGATTGAGGGGACGGACAGCTGTGTGTTTGAGGCAATTCTAGATTACATTTACAAAGGGGCAGACACTGTAACAGATCACAATGCGGAGGCAATTCTTAAAGCTGCTTGCTTGCTACAGATGGAGTGCCTGCAGAAGCGGTGTGAAGAATTCATTTGTAAAACTCTATCTGTCGTCAACGCGTTTGACCGCTGGCGCTTGGCTTTGTGGCATTGCAGTCAACACCTAAAGCAGCAATCATGGAAGTTCATCATGAGCAACTTTGTGAAAATCTCTCAACAAGACTACTTCATGACTTTGGAGAAGGATGAACTCATTGCTATCATCAAGGAAGATAATTTAGAAACCCCCAATGAAGAGTATGTCGTAGAGGCTGTGTTGAAATGGGGTCAGCATGACATAGACTTGAGGGGGAAGCTGTTGTGTGACGTGTTTCCGTACTTGCGCCTGCCTTTATGTAAACCTCAGTTCCTCATTGATATACTCAGGAAGTACGCTTTCATCAAAGACTTCACAGAGTGCCACATGTTTATTGACCACGCAAAGAACTTTCAGCTTTTGCCAGCCCATCGTCATGAGAGCAGCAGTCCTGTGACCTCCTACAGAAATAGTTCACCTTTTGAAGATGTGCTTGTTATTATCTCAGGTGGTGAGTCTCCTAGGCCTCCCTATGTCCGCTCCAAGAACGTTCTCGCCTTTGGCTTCAACTGCCGCAAATGGTTCCAGCTGGCGCCTCTGCCTTATGACCCTGGGATTGAGTTTGCCAGCTGTGTGCATGCAAATGACATATTTATCACAGGGGGAGGGCTGCATAAAACATGCTTCCTTCGATATCGATCCAAGAAGGATAAATGGTCCCAGTCCAAGGTCAAGCTGAAGGTGGGAAGGAGGCGGCACGCCATGGCAGCGTGTGGGAACAAGATCTACGCAATTGCAGGCTACAACAGTGAACTGGAGCAAGGGACCAAAGTTCAGAGTTCCATTGAGGAGTTTGAGCTGGGCTCTAGTGAGTGGGTGGAGGTTGGAAACCTAGTGACCCCTGTCAGTTCCATCTCCGCAACAGCCACCAAGCAAAAACTGCTGGTCTTTGGTGGTGAGACGAATGATCGCACGGACACGGCGGCTGTCCAGTGTTTTGACACTGTGACTCACACTTGCAGTATCATCACAGAACTGCCTTTGCCATGCAAGCTAAGCCGAGCGGCTGTCTGCAATCACTGCACTTACATAATTCTCTACAATGGCAAGATTGTGATGTTTGATCACCGTACTGAGAAGGCCAAGGTCATGGGGCACATCCAGAACTTTGACTGTGTGCACTATGGGCTGGTTCACCGTCGGGGTTGTCTGGTGCTGCTTGGTGGTCAACGCATCATCCCAGGCCCAAGTCCTGTTCGGGCACTAGTGGACAACATGCTTCTGTATGATGTTCGGAACCAGCGCATAGTCATGCTCAATGATCGTATTCCGTCTCCACGACTTGTGGATAGTTGTGCCAAGATAACCATTGAGAAGAAATTCTTAGTCACAGAAATGTCAGATCCCCCAACTACACCGACCACTAGTAACGCATAGTGGAAGCAGATGGTGGGACTACCTTGTAAGTAGTACATTAGAACTGCTTCAACTCAAAGAGAATGGTAAGTTTCAACTTACTGAGATGAAAATCCCTGGGCTTCAGACAAGCAAATATGTTGGGATTGCTACGGAGTTCAATAGCACGCAGATCTTATGTTTTTGTTGTTGGTTCACTAAGCTCTTAGCATTATTATCAAACCACAAGCACCGTCTTGTTGTGTGCATCTTTCACTATTTAAACAAATTATGCTATGATTGACTTTCACTGCAACTGTCTTCCATATAATGTCTCTAATCTTCAACTTCAAATTATACACAGTGAGAAAAGAGTGACAAACTCATATAGATTTGACAAAATGAAGAGGCTTCACATTTGTTTGATGTATAAGAATAACAGACAGTACTTACTAACAATACGAGAATGCATCCTGTGTTTTTTCGTTTCAGGCAGTTAGATCTGGTACTGTTCAACTACTTTGCTTCAACAGACTTATTTAAACAATTTTACTCTGCTTTTTTCTTAGGCTTATTGTTGCCATTTCTCCTTTTCTGCTGATGCTATTGTACATTTGGATCCCAGTTCTTGCTACAGAATATGCCAGGCTCTTCTTTATTTGTATTCAATATTTTTTCTTTTTTTGTTATTGTTCCGCACATTTTGAGGACTATGATGTTGTCAGAGTTGTAAAAAAAAATATATATTGCCAATCATTAATTAGGTTAAATTTGGTTAGCTTGTCTTTTAAATTTAGTACATGTACATGTATTATATTCAATAACGAGAATTTTTTTTTTAAACATGAAAATGCTAGTTATTTTAGGCTGCTGTGATCATATTATGATTTTGTCTTGCCTTTATTTTTTTATTTATTTTTACAATTTGATTTACAACATATGTATACCTTTATGTCAATAAAAAAAAAATTGTTATTGCAGTCAAATCAAACTGATTTGTACTGAGACAGGCATAATTTCAAAGTTAGTTCAGAAACGAGAGCTGGTAGAAGTAAGGCAGGGTCTTGTGTTGCTCAGAATTGTTCAAGTTTGAATGGCTGTAATTCCTGTAAACTTTAAATGAAATCTTAAAAATTCAGCCACTTCATCAAACAACAACATCAACAATTTTTTTTTTATTTGAATGACAAAAAAAAGGGTCTTGTGTGGTTTCTTGCTCAGACTCAGAGAAGTTTCAGTAAGATTTGTCTCAGATAATGCAAAGAGGAGGTATTCAAAAAAGTTTATAATGTAGATCTAAATCATGTTTCATTGTCAATGTCACTGCGACACATAGATCAACAAAAAGTGAAATTGCTTGTTCATCTGAGAATGTAGCCATACAGACTGGCACAGCGGGTTAACAACAAGAAACAGTCTGGGGAAAACCCAGATAAACTTATATTGAGGTGTGAAAGATATGCTATGACACCATAGTATCCCTCCAATTGAGGCGTTTCATGTAGCCACAGACCTCAGATTGTTCCTCCTTCAGACCTGCCAACCATCTCGATTTTGTCCGGATTATCCCCATTTGAGACCACCAATCCGTGTATCCTGAATACATTGAAATTTCCCCTATTTTTATAGCCCCAGAGCTGCCGAGACACTTATTAATTTCTGCCACTACCGTACAATGCAAAGTGCGATGGGATGTGAATGAACAACTTTCAGCCAGATTGGGTTCACCAGATCTCCACAATTTCGGCGGGTTTTTTTTGTGTGTGTCAAAGATCTTTAACCTAGAAGATCATAGATCTAGATTTAAGACATGGGTAAGTTCAGCTCGTTTGTAGGTCAATCTAGACTTCTTGTGGACGATAATACTGATAGAGTCAGAGTAGTGGAGTAGAGACCTCGCTCTTCGATTTCCTGGACGTAGATATAGTGTTGACAGTGTTTTCTTTATATATTTTTTCTTCATCCGATACGCTCGTTCAAAATTATCCTTATTTTTAAGGTCTGATAGAAGGCTGTCACAGTGGGCGGTCAGGTGTGAAGCAGCTATAAGAGTATTCCAGTTTTATACTTTGTTTCTGTTGGGGACTCACAATCATTGATGTTCTTTAAGAAACGGTTTTATAAGGTTTCAATCCAATGCAATTTATGCGACAGTTGATGTTTCATTGCTGATTTTGACCAGGCTTTTCCCAAATAATGCTACTTTGAAACAATTCCAACAATAGGTATAGAATTTCATACACACAACAATTAAATTATATTCATGATATTACAGTGTATGTATATATGCAAAGCTAGCATTTATAATCTTGAACCAAACATATTCCAGAAGTATTCAAAAGTTATGGGAGCTTTGTGAGCAATTCTTGGTACAATAGTACATGTATTACAATGTTTTCGCACTTTCTTTTTTTATATTGTCGGAGAGCATCATAGACTCTATAGGGTAATTGGTTCACCTTGTTTATTTCTTTTTTTTACGTTTAATGAAAAACCACTAAGTCGCTCAACTCACTGCTGTTAATGTTACCGCATAGTGACGAATCTGCCTGGCTCAATGAAATCCCACTTTTGAGTTAGAGCTACTTAAAGATTGGGTGTTTTTTTCAAATCATTCTAACTTCGCCATTATAAACGCAATTTTCTCATTTTTGTATTGCAAATATTTGAAAACCCTTTTGATCAATTGTGTATATCAACACAACAAACACGAAGACACAAAAAAATGTTTTTCAAAAATTGAAAAAATTTTGCCGATTTTTTGAATAATGCGATAACAGCAGCAAACTATTTATTTTTTCTAATTTCCCATGCTGCAAGGCTATTATACACCAGTAGGATGTACACAAGGTGTATAAACGCCATGCATGGCAGTTATTGGCTGATGGTACTCAAATCACCTTTTTTGCAATTTATGTATACACATGTATTACATGTACAACTTATTGTGCAATGTGTATAATTGTAATCATAAGGCTGTGATCGTTGTGTCAAGCTAGTCATATTCTCATACTGTATTTCATTTTGCTATTTCTGCATTGATATACTTTTATGTAGTATGTGACCGGGAGGAGCTGCTTATGGTTGACAGTTAATGCTTTTATAATTTCACAAGGTGAAAGGAAATGGTAATACACAATGTATGTCATTTGCCTGCTCAAAGTTATGCATGTCATGATATAAAGTCAAAGAATTGTCATCTGCTGGTGTACCTGACTTTGTACTACTTGTAAATGAAGCATTTGTTTCATTGAAGAATCATACGTCATGATGGAAATTGAGGGCAAACAAATTAAAACTTCACCTGACAATATGAAGTGACTTCGGTTTTTATTTCCATCTTTTCATGATGAGAATCTGTTTTGACACCTTATTCTTTCTTTTCTTCGTTCCTTACATTACTAACTCACATTTTGACTGCAAGTGTTTTTCAACCTACAATACTGGAATGACTGTTTCTTATGTAGCGGTTTCTATCATTTTCATGGCGTCCCCAACCTTTCATATTTATGAATCATGTTGACAACTTGTGACAATGCACTAAAGGATGAAGATTTAAAATAAAAACGTAACAGAATATGGATTACATGGCATGCATCACAAACTGATATAAACAAATTCGGTAAAAAAACTCCGTAGAAGAACCTTATAAAATGTACATGAAGGGTTGAAGAGGAAATTCAGCAAGTTCAGGCTATTTATTTATGGCCCTATTAATTATATGATGAACCTGGAGCCGCACGGCTTTACATTTATATCAAAGGATACACTATGACTAGTATGACAAGTAGGCCTAATTATAGTTCCCTCAAGAGCCGGAATTGACTCCGATATATCTAAAATCTATGGTGTCAAGCGGAACAGATAATTTACACCACCTCCAAGTCAGGGTGCCAGACTTCTAGCTTTATTATTATTACTACTCCAACAGAATATGCCTTCATCAGTTTCACACCTGAGTGAGGACAATAAAAATAAATGATGAAAAGTGTGTTTCCCAAGGACACAACACGATCGCAGCGTGTCTTTCTGCTTGTCCCGCTGGTGTCTCCATACCCTTCTTGACAACGGTTCAGACTGATATGTATAACATTTATTTTTATTGATTGTTGTGAACGTGTGTGAGAGGGTTTTTTTTTGTTTTGTTTTTTTCCTGCTGCTCTTTCCGCAGTCTTTCCCTTGCTTGCTTGCTAGTCGACCAGATCAATCCTTGATGCGGCTTGGGCTTCACGTTTGTTTCACCCTTCAAAGACAGTAATGTCGAATGTTGCTTTGTCTATGTGTATTTTTATGGGATAGCTTCATTATTTTGGTTGTGTTTGCTTTTTGGATTTGAATCTAGGATTCTTGGATTGGGAGTCCAACGCTCTAACCATTTGGCCACCTTGGCAATGAAAAGAATAAAATTCACTTTCAGGACAGTGTATAGGGTACTGGGCGACATTGAACGAGAGCATCAGCATTGTTGAATGTGTGTCCTGGTCGTCTGTGAAGTCATCGATTTCTCCAATTAATTTTTTTCATTCATCAGTGGCTATAGCCTCTGTGGTCGAATTATTGAGGTCCTCATCATGAATACGTCCTCTTGAACTTGGCCGTCGCTTCATGGGGCTCAAGCAAGCTCTACCATGCGCATACATCTTTTGTGATTATATTTGGGGTATAGAGAAACGTGCAGTAGAGATAGAAAAGGATCACAGTCATAAATACGCTGCTCCGACACTGTGTGGGTTTGTTTTGTACGTCTCATGCAAGGACTACTACACTGTGTAGTGTGTGTAGTAGTAGTCCTTGCTCTCATGCCAAAGAGTTTCCCAGCTCTACTGCAATGCGGTAACTGGATAAAAGACAGAAAGGTAAAATAATCCCATTTCCACTAAAGAAAATGAAAAGACTGGTGGCGTTGTAGTAGACAAAAATCTGTTGTTTTCTTTGTCTTTAACTGCCCTGTCCGCCATGTTTACAATTCTTTAACGTTACGAATATATAAGAACAGTGAAAGTACGTGGGTAGGCTTTTTTCTTGATGAATAACTTAGCCTCAGTTTATATAAGCATAATTCAAATTGTACATTTGTTAGTATGTACACGCATATACAATATATGCGTTTGTGAGATTTGTGTACGCGCCCATTAGCTATGTCATGGATGGAACCGATGACATGCATACAAAGCCTTCCATGGAAGCCAAGACCGCGAAGTGAAAGTGCCACCAACTACCAACTTCTTTATGAAGAAGTTGAGCACTGAGATTCGTGGCTTTAAATATATGTCAGTGTTTTTAAACCTTGAACTTACTCCCACACAATCAATCAAAATGTATTAGTGACTGCAATCGTCGAAGGTTTAAAAGCTCTGGAATTCGACTGTCGATTCTTATTTCGATTCAAGGGACAAAAAATAGATTCTGTAACTGACTTTAAAAAAATTGGAAAGGCACAGCTTGTAGAGTATACTGGCGGTGTGCACAGGAATGATGAAATTGCACTGTTAGCGGGGCAGGAACAACATTCAAAAATAAATGTTTGTTACGTAGTATAACAATGTGGCGGGAAACACGACGGCATTATGTGGAGGTCCACTTGACGCGGTAAGTGCTATCATGAATATGTCAAGATAACGTAAGAAAAACAAACACACACGCCCATGCACACACATACAGACGAACACCCACACAGGCACACACAGACGCGCATATACATGTATTACACACATACATATAATATATATATTGTTATACATGTACATAGACATACATATCAAAACCATCACTGATTGTTACACACACACACACACACACACACACATTAGCATACCAATCCAGATCTGATTGTAACACACAAATAGCAAAAGATCTCCGATTGCTACACACACACACCCATACACACAACTACCCACACACACTCATACGCACACACCATACACACATATACGCAAATAACACACACAAACATACAAACACACACACAGATATAGCATAGCATCTCCAATTGTTTTGTTTCCCAGGTTCTCGTTCCCTCGGAACTTGGCGTTCTCGTCTGGTCAAGCCGGACATCAGCACTTGACGTGGAATTCTCACGCTTCCGTTATTTTTATATATTTCTCTCTTTCTCTCTCCCACACACACATACTCTCTCTCTCTCTCTCTCTTTCTCTATCTTTGTCTCTCACTCACTCACTCACTCACTCTGTCTCTTTCTCTTTCTTTATCTCTCACTCACTCTGTCTCTCTCTTTCTCTATCTTTATCTCTCACTCACTCACTTTGTCTCTCTCCTCTCTCTCACTCTATCTCTATCTCTCTCTCCCTTTCTCTCTCATTCTCTCTGTCTCTCTTCTCTCACTCTCTCACTGTCTGTCTCTGTCTCTCTCTTTTCTCTCTCTCTATCTATCTCTCTAGTCTACAAATGAATGTAATCTATGTTGCAGGTGTATTGTCAATATCAAATGTACATGTGTATTATGTAAAAACAGCACCTTTCTGCAGCCAAAATACATTAGTCTTCCAAAAATACCAAGGTCTGATTTGGGGTCCGTTTTAAGAAAAGGGTTGAAGATGGGATTAAGACCAAAACGCCATTTTAACGCGGCATGGGGATGAAATAGAGCGCGAAAGTCTATGGAAACAAAATTTTGAAACGTGTATTATTAAGTGATTTTTTGATCATTAAAAGAAAAGAAGTAAACAATGATCTTTTTAAAAAGGCCCTACGGACATCAAATTATGAAAATACAAGTTTGTCGCGTTTATAAGGCCGAAAACACAATTTTGCTTCATAAGTAAGATAGGACTACTAAATTTAGATCTAATACACACAATATTTCAGTACGAAATGGACACGACTAGGAAACCGCACAGAGTGAGTCTTAGTCTTACTTTGTTAAAGCACTTCGTGATGAAGTTGAGAAAGGGCTATTGAAATACAATTAATTGTACTTTTTTCCTTCTTCGTCCTCTCTCAGACGGTGACATTGAAGCAAGAATTAAATGCACCGTCTTCCATAAGTCGACCAGGATAACATGCAGTTTGGCCTCAAGTGGGGTTGAGTGGGACGTTTACTTTAATTATCTCACTTTTGTGCAGTGAACAGTTTTGTAACTGGTAAGAACAACAATACTTGTGTTGACAATGGCATGTTGACATGATCCGTTTCAGACTATTTCCCAGGCACGTTCGTTTCTTTAACAGGATACAAGAGAGAAGGATAATAAGTAGATGCATGTATCTAGACTGAGGGTGGTGGTTGGGGTTGAGGATGGAGATGGCTGCAAAGAATCAGCACTTACTTCGAGGCTGTTTAGTGCATGAGTCTTTCACATGGAAAATAACCGTGGGATTAAGGTTCTGATGTGCCAAATGGGCAGTTTGCAAACGTATCTAGCACGGCTTTCAATGAGCTTTTGTTTATGCATGTATTGTTATTTCATATTTGTCTCTTCCCCCGTCACCCCCCCCCCCCCCCTTCTTTTTGCCTCTAGACTTGTTGGTCGTTAGTTCTTTTTTTCATCTTTCTAGGCGTTCATTTTCCCCCCATCTTGTAGCAAGTAGTTTCGTTTGGTGATTTTTTTTTGAGGAGTGGGGGTGGGGAGGAATACTAATATTCAAATTCTCTAAGGAACACAAAAAGCCATAATCGAACCCGGTGTTCCCTGTCTGGAATATTATCTCCACCCGCACCGACAAAAAAATCACCATCCAATTATCTTTGAGAATTACTTAGACGTCCAGCCCGTTTCCACTGTGCGTTAATCAAAGTATTATCATTCAAAAACACACTGTCTGCAAGGCGTGTTGTCCCGCATTTGGACCGGCACCTAGATTGCCCTGTCTTATTGATTTTATTCAATTCCTTTTTGTTCCAACTTACCGACTGCAACCCTTTTTTCAGTCCTTCTTCCGTTGTTTGTTTCCACTTACCGACTGCAAGCTTTTTTCAGCAGCAGCAGCAGCAGCAGCAGCAGCAGCAGCAGTAGTAGTAGTAGTAGTACAACAATTCCTGAAATTATAACACCAAGAAATGCCAACAAGAGACTCCCTGTACCAGCATTTGAATCGTTTTCTAACGGTTCATATCACCGTCCCTTTATTTGCTTTAGTTAGTTCTTTAACATCGGTGTTTCAGTCTTGTAAGCTTTTCAAGTCTGATATCACCCACTGGACGGACCATTTTACGGTCTTGGACCTTGGTAAAGTACGAAGTGCTGAACAACTGCATGGTCGTTCCAAAGCTTCAATGCCTGCTGTGTCCGCGATGGCAAAGGCCTAAGCGCCACCCACGCCTAGCCGGCCATGATTTTATTTTGATGCATTGCTTTTATACATGCCGGAAACTCGATCTCTCTAATGAACTTGCCCTCAAGGATTTTGAAAAAGGCGTTAAGAGACGAAGGAAGCGTTTTTCGCCTTTTCATGATGAAGTAATATTTATTCATGGCAGAGTTATCGTTTCATGCATCCCTTGCTGCCGTCATAAATAGCTCAAATAAGGCTAAAAAAGTGTACGTAACATTATCCGTTAATCGGTCAAAAACAAACGAAAGTAATCTAGAGGGAGTTAACATTGATCACTACTCCCCTCTCAACAACTTTTACTGTTGTAACACTAGCTCCATACAAATGATCCTTACAGTTAACGATCTTTAATGCCGCTCAATGAGGTTCTACATCAGAATCCCTTACCACTAGAAAACGAAAAACGCCAGCAATGGAAATTGTTAGTAGTTACGGTTAGGGTTAAGAAAAGGGAGAGGAAAATAGGGGCGGGGCTGGAGAAGTGTGGAAAGAGAACTCTTCCGTATCCACTTCAGAAGAAACAGAAAGAGTAGGGGCGGGAGGTCTCCGTTACAGCAGCCTGAGACGGAAGACTCGCCATCCCTCCTAACCCTCCACTGGTCACATGCTAGATGGTTCAGCAGTTCAATTTTTTTGTTGTGTTTTTCACAGCACGTGTAATTGCTGACGACGTGGAAGCGCGACAAATGTGTGGTTTTCCTGTGTAGACAGAACAGAACAGTAAGAAATGTGTTAATATTTCGTTACTTTTTTATTTTCTTCTTCTTCTTCTTCTTCTTCTTCTTCTTCTTCTTCTTCTTCTTCTTCTTCTTCTTCTTCTTCTTCTT
>JBDFRD010141252.1:0-12620 GCA_039654405.1 Bullina lineata | reverse complement strand
CCTGCTGTCTGTCTTCGGATTTGCTGTTATGGCATGTACAGCAACAATGGCTGTGTTTATCTTGGTTTGAAGATCTCTCAAGTCCCGAATGTGTATCAGTCTTAGAATCTTTGCAGCTTCTGTCATGATGTAATCTGAAGACAAGGCACAGCAAAACATACTTATATTATAATAGAAAATTGGATACACCATAAAAAATAAAATTACTTCACTCCTAACAGTAGATTGAAAACAGTTAACTGCGAGAAAATGAAAGTAAATAAAACTAAGTAGCATTCAAAGCACACATTAAGGAGCACTAAAGTCTTTCATTTGTTAATTAAATATCCTGCCTGTTTCCATCATGGCAAAATAATACGGCAGCTGGTTTGATCAATTCTTTCCTCATTCACCGTTCCTGTCAGGACATTATTAAGCAAGAACCTGTCTTTTCAGTTATGAAATTGGTTCCGGCTAAGACCTGGTTCAGTTTGAAGCTATTCAAAACAGTCACTAATAAAAAAAAAAAAGAAAGAGAGGAAAAATGACAGACAAGAGTGAGAAGATAGAAACAAAATTCCAGAAAACTGTGTGCTAAAGCATAATGGCAAAACAATATAAAAGAAACATAAACAATAATGATCAAGCACTACAATAACCTATTTAGTTACCTCCAGCTTCAAACCCAAGCTCTGTTTTGTCCAAGGGAATGTGCTCATCCTGTGCAAAAGACACAAATTATTGTGAGTTGAACTGTTTCTAAGACTCAAGAAAATCCAGGGGGAAAAGGCAGACTAGCTTGGCTGAACAAAATCAATAACAGTCATCAGGTAATGAGGTTATGACTACAATCATACAATGAGAAAAAGAAAAGATTTTTACTGAAATGTGACAATGCCACTGATAATGCAATCATTATGTTAAGTATTCATTTTCAGACATGAGCAGAATGGTGATTATTAGTGCAATGCATCAAAAAATATCTTTTTGAAAAGCCAACCAAAATCAGATAAAATCTTCTGCAACATCTTTTACATTTTTCTTCCTTTTCATTAATCTGTATTAAGCAATGCTTACAACTACATCGGGCCTGGTTTATTGGAGTGCTCTCGGCTCAGGAAGCACAATTGTAACATTACACAGGCTTTATAAATTAAATAATATTTCAAATCTTACATCTGAAAACTATCTATACTGCAATCATAAACCATGTAAAGTTGCAATGTTTGTTTTTTTCACTTATATATTGCTACTTGACTGACACCAAACTGTTTTAATAAGTTTATCAGTATAATGTTCATTTCAGCAAAAGTGTTACTTGCTAAACAAAGTAAGTGCCTTAAGTTTACCTTTGCATTGCTGCTCTTCAGAGCAGCATCCAGAGCATCAGCAGAGAACCTTTCTTGGATCACAAGACAGATTGCCTGCGTCAAAAAAAAAAAATGTTTGAATCAGGAATTGTTCAAAAAGTATAATACTGAAGCTTACTTTTCAGACCTGATAGTGTGAGCAAGCACCATTTTATCTTAATTGTATCAAATTTTGATGATTATAAAGTCACCATTAGTCTTTATCCTTTACAAGATCCATGTAAAGGTTACTTTTTTTATAAAATCTTTATATATGACATAAAGGTGGCACTGTGGCCGAATGGTTTAGAGTGTCGGACTCCCAACCTAAGGGTACCAGTTCGACTCCAGGCAACACTACACCATTTTCCTCTCCCGACTCAGGTGTAAATTGGGTACCAGTATCTGCTGGGGAAGTAAACCTATGACAGACTAGCGTCCTGTTTATGAGATAAGGTAAAACTCATCTGTTCAGCTTCACACTACCAAAACCCAGATAAGTTCCAGCTCTATAGAGCTCATAGGCCTTGAAGGAACTTTTAGTTTATTTTACTTTAAATCAATATTTATAACGATGAAACACTACAGTGTGACTAATTTCACAGTACGTGTAACATTTGCTGCGCCTTCTAATTCATCAATTCATTTCCATCTTGCAGCTACAGGACCACATTTATAAGTAAAAATTATTTGTAAAAACATAACAATAATTACAAACTAACTCCTAATGGATTACAATCAGACCTAAAGGTCTTTATTTGACCAGAGAAAAAGTATTGGTCATTGGAAAAAAACAGAAGTACACGAAGCTACATATATGTGTTTCAGGATTCGACTGCTTAGGATATTTGTAATTTTACAAGGACTTCTTTCTTTCTTGCTTCTTGGTGGAACTTTACAATTAATAACATTATATTACTATTGTGCATTTTATTTTAAAGTAAATAATACATAATCTATAATTTAATATTTTAAAAATTTCTTGTTTTAAGTTTGATCTTTACATCTTCATCAACTCTACTATCACCACAGTGAGAAAAGGTCTAGATCCATTAAAGGGACAGGTAAAGGAACGATTCAGGTGTGAGCTGAGATCTACTGGCTTTGGAATCTAGAACCTCTCAGTTTGCTTTCAAGCACTTTACAACTAGGAACATTTCATAAAGTACCTGACATACTCTGAAAAATATTAATCTCCCAGTAAGTCTCAGTACTATTCTCTGGGCACCAGGAATTATACAGAGAACTACATTCCTAATAGTAAAGTTCCTTCAAGGCCTAAGAGGCCCACAGAGCTGAAGTTTATCCCAGTTTCGGTAGTGTAAAATAGAACATGATTTTAACATCATCTCCTAGACAGAACGCTAGTCTGTCGTAGGCTTACTTCCCCAGCAGAATATGCCGGTACCCAATTCACACCTGGGTGGGGAGAGGAAAAATGGTGCAAAGTGTCTTTCCCAATGGCAGAACACGGTCACCTCCCAGATTCAAACCCTGGACCCTTGGATTAAGAGCCCAGCACTCTAACCATTTGGCCACCACGCCACATATCCATAGAACATAATTAGCTGAGGGTAGTGACTTGACTTAAGCCTCTTGATTTCTTAAGGAACATAGGGCCGCAAGCTGAGTGTAGTACTGAGAGTGAATGGAAGGTAACTTTCTACATGCAGCATTCCTCTTGTAGAACTACCAGTCCGTAGTTCTATGAAATAAAAAAAAATGTATCAACAATAAGTAAACAGTACACACCTTCAGCTGCTCCAAGTAATCTGAGTGGGGTGGAATTTGCATAAGCATACAAAGGGATGTAACCCCAGCTTTGAACTCAGGGCTTTCGACTGAAAATGAAATAAACAAATAACTTTTGAAATGTTCTGGTTAATAGCAAGTTATGAAAAATTAAGATTTTCTTAAAATGTGTAAATCTAATGGACAGTCCACCATATTCTGTATAAGTTCAAAATATTTTTTATCATTAAAATTTATTTGCAGTGTAAAATAATATTCTCTTTCTTCTATAATTATTGTGTAATTATCAAAGAGGCCATTTGTTATATTCGCATTATTATGAGTCAGGCCACATTCTCCTGCTACTGTATAACAGCGGAAGGTACTATCTGCTGCTATTTCTACTGTCTTCTGGTCAGCTCGAGAGAGAGTGTAAGACAATAGGAGAAAAGCCAGACAGACAATCAGGAGTGGCGACCTGCAGGTGGTAGGCATAGAGATTACATCAATCTGCTTTACGGCATCTCTTGCACTTGACTAGTTCTAAACGTATTTGACTATAATGTCTTTCCTTTGGAATGAACTAAAATAGCTAAAATAGTGCCTATGGGCAAAGTGTTGTTTCAAAGAGACTGCCCAGGAAGAGCTGTATATCATCATAGCTGCTTAAACTGTCTGCATTTCAGCATCTCTGCACCTTCCTCATATTTTGAAACAGATAAGACTTGTGGAACATTTAATCAATTAAAATTTAAATGTTACTTTCCCAAACAAAACTTTCTTTCTCATAATACAAGAGTATAAACAATAAACAAGTACGTCATGTGATCTTGGATTATGTGTATACTTATCTACAGTATGTGTGACTAACTTCAATCAAAAGCTTCAGAAATGATTATTGAAATTTTTTTGTTTAGTTCAAGAAACTTTCAAAAGTCTATGACATTCTTATGACATATCATAGGTGATGCTGGACATTAACCGTTGGGTTGAATAAAGTTTAAGATGCTCATTTGGTCACTAAAGAGCTTTTTCCTACGTGAGATGGGAATAAAGTGCGTGAAGAGACACCTCCCAATGTTATACATGTATTTGCAAACTGCATCTGCAGTTGGTTGGGACAATGGTTATAATTATGGGTGAAATTGGACCAACATATAAATAGTATAACTGTCATTTTTCAAGCAAATATTTTTCACATAAATAATTAATGAAGATTTGTGACCCAACAGATTAACGAAATGTTATGCGCACCAACAAACATTAATTTATGAAGGATGGAAGGATCAACAGCAAAGTACAGAGTCAGAATGACATATATTTAAAAATTAATAATAATTGATACATATTCGGCTTTGCCAGAAGCTCGCATCCCAAAACGTTAGTTTTGTTGTCACAGTCATGAAAATAATTTGTCAAATAACTCAGACTTGAAGATGAAAGCTTTAAAATTGCTGCTAATGTGATTAAAAGCAACAGATTGATATGAATAATATAGCCACACATTGCAGGCTTAATAACTGAACTCAGAATATCTCAAATGACAACTTAGATAATGTTTGTGTCATCATAGTTATAAACGAAAAGTATTTGGTCAATCATTAGACATAGTAATGTCCCGGTTAAATTTTGATGACACAGGTCTTTTCTTCCCTTTTTAAAATTTCATATTATTCATGTCTGAAGTGCTAAAAAAACAAATCTATGATGAAACAAGGTTGTGGCATAGCCTCATATACAAAATTAATAAACTTACAATCAAGATTGTCTAATGGATTTGTGGATGCTCCAGCTTTGTTACTTTTACGTTGGTGAAAACTTTCCGGTGTCACAGACTTGTATTTCTCAACTGAAAAACAAAACAAAGCAAAAATGTTTTACATTTTTTTCACATATTTCAAACTAGTCAAAGCAATTCAAGAAGTTCTTTTAAATATTTTTTCTTCCTTTTCTTGTAGTAGATTGTATAACATAATTGCGAGGGATTACCCTCCTTGATTTTATCATTGGTTCCAATCCTGGCAATTTCATACCTGACAATGTGTCCTTAAAAAAAGACACTTTGCATACTTTTCCTCTCCTTTTCCCAATGCAAACTGGATTTCAGCATGTATTCTCCCAGGAAATTAAATATTCACAGAGTAGGATACTAGGTAACTTAAAGCCATTAGACACTCACATTACTGAAATCATCAACAATTCCATTTCTTTTTTTGACTTATTTCATTTACAGGTCGCATTAACTCTGATTTTTTTTAAAAATGTCTAAAATGACATTGAACTGGTTCATATTACAGTAGACAACAGCTGGAAACAAAATCTGCAGGACAAGAGGTTTAATTCAAATTATCAGGAGTTTCATTTCAGCCAAAGGAGGCCAAAAATATTGATATTTTTTTATCCGTTCTCTTTTCTCAATGGACTATCCATTGATGTTGCTGAATTAAAAATGCAACCTGCTTGACACTGGAAACAGTGAATTGCATGGCAGCAAACCATCTGTATTTTTTGGCCACAAGAGTCAACACTTTTCTCTTCTAATCTGCTATAGTGTTATTTCATTTCAGCACTTGTTTGTTAAAAGAGATAAAGAAGAAAAACCGCTGTAGACACTTATTTTTGTTTCAGTGTTATTTTAGAATAGACATGTACTAAATTAACTGTTGTTTACCGTATATATGGTTTAAACAATGATAAAACAATTTTTTTTGCATAACTTCTTGAAACTCGGCAAATATGTAAGGTAGCGTACAGCCACGAGAATTTTTCAAATCTACCAACCATTATCACCATATTCCAGCCGTACTGCATATCCCAGCAGCCAGTCAAGCATAGCCGATCGCTCAGAGATAGTATAAGGGCAGTTGAGCTCTTTTAAGTACTGAAAATATGTATGGTGATAAAAAGATGCTTTATCTTCTGAAAATAAGTGATTTGTATTGTAAGAGGAGAACGAACAAGAAGAAAAAGGTAAAGAGGATGAGGAGGAAGAAAATGATGACGATGAGCAGCAACAGCAGCACAAAAATTTCCCTTTGCAAGTTTTTCTGAATAGGTTTGCAACACATTATCAAAATAGCTATAATTTTGCATGTCATGTTATACTAATTTCTTTTAACAGAAACTGACATATTTTTCAAATTATTTTTATTTATATTTTAAATGACTTGATCAAGAAATAAATGTTTACATTTTTATTTAAAATTATCAGAATGTGTTTATTACGGCAGCTGTCTCACAGCATCTAAACTGTAGAAACAAAAAGACTGATCGATAAGCTCACACAATAGATTAGTATCTTTTCCCACATTTATAATTAGGTCCCATTCAGATTAATTTTTCTGCAAGTATTTTTTAATGTATTATATGCATTCTATTTTAAATAAATGGCAAACAAATAAAGGATGGGTTTTAAGTCATGAAGGAAGGAGGGTGTGTATTCTTATTGTGAATCTTCTCACCTTGTAGCATGTGAAATTAGAATGATGTGACTACTTCTTATACTTTATTAAGACTAGAGCATGTCTTTTGTAACATTTTACAAGAAATCAAATAGTAAATGAATTCTAAAAAAGCAAACAAATTACAAATACTCTTGCTCTTCTCATTTTCAAATACTTGGCAGCTCCATGTTTCTTTCTCGTGGTCAAGTTTAGAATGATATCTCAATGAGGCTCCTTTTGCATTCTTTTACCTTGTCTGCACAGCTCTTGTAGACAAAAAGATAGATAGAAAGACAGAGAGAGAGAGAGAGAGAGACAGAGAGAGAGAGAGAGAGAGAGAGAGAGAGAGAGAGAGAGAGAAAGAGAGAGAAAGAGAGAGACAAAGAAAGAGACAGACAACACATGGAATGAAGGAGACAAACAAAATAAATAATACATGAATGTGAACTTGATGCAGGAAGAGCACCAATGCTTTTTAAATACACACAACGCAAGGAAAGAGTACTAAAACTTTCCAATTAAAAGAATAGCTTTGCACTGTACTTGCACAAGGCTTTGATAAAATATAAAGTAAAGCAGCCTCAATGAGATGTTTTTCTCCCCGGTTACTATTTATGAGAGCTTTTAAGGAAAAACATTCATTTGTCTAGTAATGAATGCACAAAATTATATTATGTTCCTATCACAACAAATTAGATTATATTGATGCGTTAAAGTACAACTATACTGAATGGTTTGAGATTTTACATTAATTTAAGATATACACTCGCCTGGCTGGGTAATTTTGATAAGAGCTCTAAAATGTAGTAATAGTAGTTATAAAGAAATGGTGACTCATTTTCTATCTCTAATAATTCAATCTAGTAACATTATTATGAGGGCAAGTTTTAGGCTACAACAGTTTGGAGGCCAATACAGACAGGCCTATGGGTCAATTTCAGAGTTTAAAAGAGTCATAGCATATGTTTTTGTTTTCTCAGTTAAAAATTCATTTCATTGCTTATCAAGATTGAAAGAAGCATAATATATGACTTTTAAGCAACTATCCTGTAAAAATTGTGCAGTTTAAGTTTACTGAGGTAAAACAAGATTCTTCTTTCCACTCTCGCACTTTAACAGATTTGTATATAAATTCAGTTCAAATACAAACCTCCTGACAAACGTTGTTCCACTCTTCAGACTGCAAATTTCTTAAAGGAGTCCTGTCTTCAATCTTTAAATGTCTGATCTTTTGATCTTCCAGCCATAAAATGACAGTTCGAAACTTAGCTTCATCTGAAAGCGAGCAAAAACAGAAGAAAAATGATAAACTTCACCTGAGCCTAAGTAATCATGAGAAAAAAGAAAACAGCTACAGAAATAATTTGCCCAGATATTATTAGAAAATATATTTCCTAATACGTATAAATAACATGAATACTGAAATAAAAAAATTCATCATAGATCTATAATCCCAAATAAAAAGAAACATTACACCATTTAAATAAAACAATTTAGAAATGGAGGAAGGACTTTAAATAGGGAAAAACAAAACAAATGTTCATAAAAGAGCTGATGATCGAGAGAATTTAAATGATGTCCTGAAGGCACTTGCTTTTTTCGGCTGGTATGGACCAATGTTGCCAGGAAAACAGTAATTACTATTTTAAATTTAATGTGTATCAAAAGACTTAAAATCAGTTTTCTGACAGATTCATGACATCAGTATCAATATGTCAAATTCAGCCATACTTTGGGCAGCAACAAAGGGTCTCTACCTTTGCATCTAAAATAAATATTAGCCGTCTTCGTCAGGCTCCCCTAAAGTACTGTCCATGACCTTCATCCCTCTAAACATTTTATAATTGGTCTTTGTTTTGTAGTGTTCTGGCTCTCCTTAATCCTGTAAGTAGCTTTTTTTAGACTTTCACTGTCTGCCTTCCTATGACCAGCCCCTTAAGTTTCATCATTTTTTTGGGGTACAGGGTTCTGTCAACTTGGAGGGCCAGGATCTCAGTTTTTTGGGGAGAATCTAGAGGAGTCTTTTTTTATCTGCCCCTGACAACACCCAGACTTACGATGGAACCCTACCCATAAGGTAGATATTGAAAACATCACCAGTATGTTTTAATTACAAAAGATGGTTAGATCTAGATCTAGAGATCTATAGCCTCTAAACTTTAATAAAAACAAATTTAATGTTCATTGAAATGGAGCTCTGTTCATTAGGTCTAGAGTCTAGATAGACTGACTAGAAAAGTTGAGAGCATAGAGACATAAATTTAAAAGATTCCAGTTCTTTTTACGCAGACATCTTTTTTAAACATTTAATTAATTCACAGCATTCCTAGCGCCTCATGATGAAGTTGATTGTAGATTTAGACCAGGTACAATTACATTTTACAATGCATGATCTCTCTCTCTCTCTCTCTCTAACTGCTCTAGATCTACTAGGCCGTCTAGGTCAGGCGACGTACACTAGGACTACAGGCTTACAGTGTTACAGCTCCACGCTACTGCTACTCCATAGCCTAATGCACAGGGCAAAGAGGAAGAAGGATCTAATATCTTCTTTCTTAATCTTTCTCTTCTGATGTTGCTCCAAGGTTTTCCTAGCTCCAGACCTACAAAAAAACAAAAAGATAATCTAGATCTAGAGATCTATAAAAATCTACCAACCATTGACATCAAATGTCTCTGGATCGGGGTGATCGAGACAATAAAGTTTTCGTTTGAACATTGTCACTGAGTCGCACGTTGAGGAGACACGAGCTTTTTAGTCTTATAATGTGTTGTTTCTTTAAGGTTTACTGCTTTTTCTTGCAATTCATAATGCAGGGGACAGCGGGGGATACTAGTTGAGCCGTAAAATGATACGGCAAGCATCTAGGCCTGCAGCACCGGTGCATTCATCCACGCAGAGGTCTGAGAGATTCAACGGTTGGAGTGATTTCCCCTTGATTATTGTAAAATTACGGTCGCGACATTTCGTTTCGTTTTGTAAGCATAATGTATCTCAATCTTGTGCCAATTAATGCATGCATTGCTTTCAAAGTGTGAGAGTTGTTTCAGTCTTATTTTTTACATTGTATACTTGAAAATGTCTTGAAGAAATTCGAGAAGGACACTGGCACTACTAGTCAAGTACTAGCGAAGTGTGGCCCCTTCTGTTTAATGGCAAAAATAATGACCAGATTGAAGGCCAACTTGTTTTTTCTTTCTATATTTATTAATTAAGGTATGAATGCAAACATGCAAATAGTATGTGAGGAGTCCAGGGGGAAAACGGGCATAGTCACAAAATACAACACCTGAGAGAATTGAATTTCTAAGTTTGAAGACTCATACCTGACACTTGTGTTTGACTGATGAACAGCCATTCTAGGTCAGTGTTGCAAAAAATTACTCTAGTCATAGAGTCTACACTTCAATACTGAATATACCATATTTTCCCAAGTCACATTTTTGTGACTATGCCTGTTTTTTTTTCCCCTAGACTCCTCGTGTGTTTAGTACCAACTATAGAAATCTCAAGTTCCACCACTTTGGATCCACCTCAAATGATGGTATCACATGTCAAAGCACGACACTTTGCAAATCCAGTAACATGAGTGTGCACTCGTCAGGTAGATACAGAATTGAACTGCAGGAGAAAAGTCAAGACTCTGGCGGATCTGCATAGCGCAATGTTACCGTATAATCTTGATGATTCATGAATTTATGAGCGACGCGAGAATTACTTGGGTTCAGCTTGTCAACCTGTGTGAGAATACTCTCAAGCTGTGTCAGAACACTCTCAAGCAGTGCCAAAACACTCTCGAACTGTGACGGAACATTCGCAAAATGTGTCAGAACACTCTCACACTCTCAAACCGCGTCGGAACACTCTCAAACTCGCAACCAATACAAACCCCATCGAACAGGAAGTTGAAGCACTGAAGAGGTAGAGAGCTTGTCATACCTTGGCAGCATCGTTGACAAGCAAGGTGGGACAGATGATGACGTCAAAGTGAGGATTGTCAAGGAGAGAACAGCTTTCCAGCAGCTAAAGAATGCTTTGGGCTCCACGGACCTGATCATCAACATCAAGATCAGGGTGTTCAACAGTTGCATAAAGCTTGTTCTGGTGACATACACGAAAAAAATATTCTACTGTGGGAAAGGAATAATGTGCGAGATTTCCGAGCTGAAAGCACTTAACTCAGTTCTTTCTTAATCTATGGGTGGAGGGTACAGAAAATGCCCTGAGTTTGGTCCTAGCTATATCCAGATTGTAGCTTCTTTTTTTTTTTTCACTTCATGCTGAGAACAATAAACAAAAACTGATCTCATTGAAGGAGAATGAGAAACAATCTTTTTCGAGTTTGTCTTTTTTACTTTATTAAATCCGATCCTATTTCTGCATTGTCCTTCGAAGACAACTCTGCAGCTGTATTTTCCGAGATTTTTTTTCCCTAAGCTGTCATTAATCATGATGAACCAAGAGGTAATGAAATAAAAACTGATAATAGGTTCACCAGCAACAGTCAACACTGCGATTATTCTGACCTAAGGCTTTCAACTGTTTTACAAACGTTGATGCACGCGTCGGTGGAAGAATGTTGCAGAGCTCTCTCAACTTTCTGTGACACTAACACGTCTACAGTGAGATTGGGAGAGCACGATTATTTTAACGAACAAACGTATGTGATCTAAAATCGACAAATAAGGAAATTGATGCCCCCGCCCCCTTCCTCCCCCCCCCCCTTTTTTTTCCCCCCTAAGTTGTAGATAGCTATCGTTTTATTTTATTTTAAACTTCACATAGAGGGGACGGGGGAGATAGACAGACAGAGAGGGAGAGACACCCAGAGGAACAGAGAGACAGACAGACAGACAGGCAAACAGAGACAGAGATACTAAAAGAAGATCGGGAAGGGGGAGTGAAGAATAATCCATTTCACATGACATTATACACGTATCCGGTTTTCCAGTTCAGTCTGCCCTTATTTTTGTTTTGTTTTGTTTGTTTTTGTTTTTTTTATTGTTTTGGGCGCTTTATGGATGGCTCATAAAACTGAAAAAAAGGGATGTGATTAGGCCTATTGACAGGCTTAGAATCTTCTTGGTCAAGTAAACGCAATAGGTTACTTTTTAAGAAGATCTAGACTATAGAATAAGCAGCTTGTACCCTTGCTGCGGTGATATCACACCCAAAGAAACTGGACGGGTAAAAATGACAACCTCGCTCACGTTTATTAATGTATTTATTTTTATTTTTTTTAAATGTCTTCAAACATATTATTGATATTTAAAACCTTGTATCAAAGCTTGGTACCTGTCTGACTTAGGTGGAGATAATAATTTATAAGTTATATGAGTAGAATATACCTCTCGTAGGGTGCTTTGTGATGTCACTGTTATCCTTTTACTTTTATTACACAAAATATAAACCTAAACTACTTGTATATTATTAGAACGTGAGTCAAATGGGCATTTTTCTTGCTTTTTAACAGGAAAGGAAACGTCTATTCTTTTATTATCGTGAAACCTTTCAGACAAGCTCAAACGTTGAATAACTGCAATAAAATAAACGTAAACTAGAACCATTCTATTCAGTCGACTGGCGAATCTTAATCAGAAAAGGAACGGAAGCATCTTATGGTCATTGCTCGTTCACGCTGAACCCACGTGATGTTTTCCAAACACTCACAGTATCTCTGCCCTGTAAGCCTAATGGGCATCTGACGCTCGTCTGACGTGAACAACGGGCTGTTAAATAGCAGGGGGTGAGTCTTTTTCATCGTCCACTGCTACTGATTTGAGCTTCAGTGACGTGGTATCCTCGCCTTGACCTTTCGGGATGGGTCCTTGTCCTCAGAAGACAAGAGAAAAGACGTAGTTCTGTTCGTGACGAGCTATAGTGTTGTACACAGAGGGGAGAGAAAGTGGTTTGGAACCGACTGTCGCTCACCTCAAGATGAAGAGAAAAGACGCTAAAGTCTACTCATGGCTTCTGATATTATGTGTTGTTCTTTCCATGAATTTTCTCACGACAACTGGAAATGTGAGCTTTTTAAATCTATTTGTCATCATCATCATCATCATCATCATCATCATCATCATCATCATCATCATCATCATCATCATCATCATCATC
>JBDFRD010141142.1:0-12620 GCA_039654405.1 Bullina lineata | reverse complement strand
CTCTCTCTCTCTCTCTCTCTCTCTCTCTCTCTCTCTCTCTCTCTCTCTCTCTCTCTCTCTCTCTCTCTCTCTCCATTTTCTATTTAAATCTAGAATTTCAACAGAAATAATTAAAACTTGTTGGAGGGGACTATAATAATATTATACTTCTGTCATTGATGCATCGATTTTAACTTTGATCAAATAAAGAACAACTACGGAGATATACAATATGTAAATATAAAGACAATTAAGCAACTTACTTTTGGAATACTCATTCTGAAAGAGGAGATTAAGCTAAAACAAAATCCTTATAGATCTAGATACAGACACTGACACTGAGACAGGTGAAATTAGCAAAACTGAATTTGAACAGTCAGTCTTGATTTTGTAGGAAAATAATATTTTTGTACCTTTTCTTCTTATTATAATTTCAAGTTTCTTTAAACTGTGATTGCCTATTTAAAAAAATCCCAAATCCACGATAACGAACCCAATGTGTTATGTGGACGTCCACTTAACGGGGTATGTCTACATAATGTGAGTGGGCAATCATAAAAATGTCCACATAGCGGAGGGGATAACACACACACACCCACACACAAATACAAGTATATTCCTTCGCAATACACAACGCAAACTTTCATAATATAATGCCCTCATTCCCTTGCGGGGAGCTAACTCAGGTACTATCTAAGAAAAGTTCTTTAAAACATGAGTTGTGTCCCTTGCACAAGACCATCTCACAGGAGAAGCCGGCCTGTGAGAGACGATCAGTTTTTATTTTTGTTTTGTTTTTCTTGTCAGTACTTATGCCCGTGTACGACTTTTTTTTACCATTCTTTAAAAAATGTTCCTGGATTCCTGCCACTATTCTTTCTTTCTTTATAAGTTCTTGGAGAGCACGCTGATCCAAAGTGCGTTTTTAGAAGCTGTTAATGAGCGTCTTACATTGTACATATGTATTTTCAATTTATTGGGGAGAGGGGTCATTGGGTTTTTTTCGAGGGATAGCAGATCTAGATTGCTTGGTGGTCTTGTTTTATGTCGCCTGTGGACAAGGCACATTTGGCGATATATTACTCAACCTGAAAGAGTGCTAGAGTGGCACCGTAACTGAAGTGAGTTTGTTGTGGTCTATTGTCGCCGACGGAACACATCGCTTCCAGTAGATGGAGCATGGGTTCCCCAACAAATGGCCCACAAATAAATAAATAAATAAATAAATGATGAAAAATTGAACAAATCTAATTTCGACGGCTATATCATTATGTAATTATTACTAGATCTAGATTCTAGATCTACTTTTCTTAGGCTAGAACATCTTGCTGCATAGGCCTATTCCTGCTGTTATTGATAATGATTGCTGCCACATCTTTTCTTTCTCTTGTTATTTTTGTGCCAGGCTTGTTCTTAGTTGTTCATTACTCTTCATTGTTTTTAAAGAAATTCTTTAACGGAGTGAGTCCGAACTGGTCACTTTAACCAAGTTTGTTGTTGTAGTGGTGGTTTTCTAAAGAGGCACTTGTTCTTTTTGTCCGAATATACACTAGATCTAGGCCGAGTTTACTCTTGCGGTTATTTTCATTCAATTAACTTTCCTTCTCGGTTTCTTACGGTAATTTTGTTGCCAACATGGCGGCGATGTAGGAAGTTACTCTGTTATTGTTTACTTTATGTCGAGCCCAAGTATGCGTACTCAGTGCAACCTTCATTTTTCACGGTAAACACTTTGTTCGGTAACATCGCTGGTATGCACAGTATTTGAAGATATATAAATAGAAAGAATTGTCTTACATGTCTGAAATTATCGTCGATTGAGTTTGTAGCCTCCTCTTTCTTTGATTCGGCCCCTCCTCCTGATCTGCCTGCCTTTGCACTTTATGGATCTAGAATCTAGATTTCTAGATCTACTCACTTTACTACTCACTCCTTCCACAACTTTCAGTTAATTTATTAGAAGGCGTTATACATTCAGTTCTGCATTTTTAGAAATTTAGATCTAAAGTATCTTTTATTGTTTGGCTTGATGTAGAATCTTAATGGAGATCTTATAATTCATCTTGATCACTAACACAGTAACAGTAACATCGAACTCGTTTTGTCACTTATCAGAGAGATCTAGATCTAGATACTGATAGTACATGAATTGGAAACTGACATTACAGATAGATTCTAGATCTATTTGTTTGCTGATTTTCTTTACTACTTCATTCCATCCAAATTGTTGTCTGTGTCACTTCGATTCACGCAGTTAGTTGAGTTAGGTCCCAAGAAAATTCGACTAAATTATATTAAGCACGAATTATAACAGTAATAGATAAATGAGGGCTGCTGTGAAGCCGAAAATATATGACAATGAGAGCTTCACATGAGATGGACATTATGAGATGAGACGAATCACATCGGCATTCCTGTCTTCAAGGCTATAATAATGTTAATTTATTAAGTACTCACGTGCATGCAACAGGAAAAATGAAAACTACTGGGAATGCTAGGATAGCATAGCATGTAAACAGAAAGTTTTTGAGATGTTTCAAATAAAGGGGAGAAGGAGAATTTGAAGGTTAGTGTTTCACAGGGCATCTTAACAGCCGAAGAGGAACAACTCCAAAAGACATGGGCAGGACAGACCCCTATAAGGGTAGATCAAAGAAAGAAAGTAACTGGGCAGAATCAGAAGAGAACTGGCCACTGGATGAGAGCCTGGCTACCCCTCTAGGAGCGAGAGAATCTAGGATTTAAGAAATACAAGTTAAGATTGTAATGAATGAGGCGGGGCGAGAAAGAAAAGAGTGGTCAACCAGGGGATAGGGAAAGAACTGACGGTAAGGGTCGATTAACAGCAGGTTGCCACCCATGGTACTGAATAGAGTTTTTTCCTCCCAGTGTTTTTATTTTTGTCTATAATATATATAAAATTTTGACTTATGTACTTACTTACTAAACTTCTTCTCCCTCTTTTGCTTCATTCACTATAGACCTGTTTTTTTCCAACATAATAATGACTTCATCATTGTCTGTAAATCTTCCACGTTTTCTATTATATAGAGCTTCTCTGTTCTTGTTGGCTGTGGCCACATTTCTATATTTCTGTATAGTGGGCAATCTCTTAACACATTTTTTTGGAGTCTCCTCATGTCTGCATGCAGAATAGGGCAAATATCATGTGTCAGCCTAAATTTGTTTTGTATCAGTCCAAGGACAGTAGTGATCTGGCATTGACGTACATGATGTAGTGTATGATCCTTGTCAAAGCTTTTCGTCCTCAGTATAAGATTCAGGTGTCGTAGCACTCTAAAATCTCCTAGAATTTAAAAATTTCTCCTAAAATCTTCTAAATATTTGACAGACTTGCTAATTTTCATAGTCAAAATTATGAAACGGGACATGGACGATTGCTGGGCAGTCAGACGAGTAATTGATTGAAGTATCGAATGATTTTTACAAACGTTCTTTATTTTATACATGTACTTAGTTAGAGAGCCATCTAGAATATTTTGAAAACCTCCTAGAATCTCCTAGATATTTATAGGACCATAGTGCTACAACCTCTGTATAGATTTCCCTGGATGGATTATAATTCCTGCAGTGTCATTGAATGCTACATTGAATCTGCTATGTCATTTCCCTGAGTTTCACAAAGGGCAAGGATCCCATAGAGCCGTATTCTTTCCTTTAAGTTACTTTAAGGCACATGACGCCCATAGAGCCAGAGCTTATCCCGGTTTCGGTAGCGTGAAGTGGAACAGATGAACTTTACTTCATCTCCTAGACAGGACGCTAGTCTGTCGTAACAACATATACCATCCTCTTTTTAATCTCAAAATGAAACCTTTAGAAAAGACTGTTCAAGCTCTGAAGGAAAGGATTTTAAGCCAAGCTGAGAGTTGATTTTTTCAAGTCAGTCAGATAGCCATGGTGATAAGTACAGTGGAGTCAATTAATTACGACAACTGTAATAACGAGAACACTGTAGTAACGAGATATTTTTGAATCCCCGTTTTTTATCCTTAATCTTTAAGAATAAACCATTGGGTTTAACAAGAGTTAGTGGATAGTCATCTCGGTAATAATGAGAGATTTTCTATCCTTCCTGGTCACAAAAGTTCTCGCCACTCGCCCCACTCCCACCTCGTCATCAAGTTCCCGGTAGGGCACGTCACGTGTTGGTCGGTAATAAAGACAAACAACGAAAGGCGCGTCCTTGTTCGGTGTGTTATACCCTCTCCCACTATCCCTCATCTCATCTTCATCTGGCTCGAGTGTGCACGGTGCCGTTGGCGTTGTGTTCTCGCCCCGCAACCCCCATCACATTGCAAGCCAAGATTATTTCCCTTGGTAAATTGGTCATTTGGGAATAACGAGAACTCGGCAATAGCAAGAAAATGTGCCTGGGTCATCCTCTCTCTCTATAACAGAGTTTCACTGTAGTCTACAGTAAATTTAAACATAAAATTATATAATTCCTACAATGTCATCTAAATCCAAACAACCTGGACTTGCCCTGATTTCAACAATGTCAAAAAAGAATAGATGACTAGATCATTGCTTGATGTATGTGATGGTAGTGTACATGATGTGTGTCAAAGATTGACTTCCTTAGTGTAGTAGATTGCCCTGGATGGCTTACAATCAATGAAACTTGAATCACACCAGTGTGTCAGTTCTTTTTTTATTAATTTTATAAAACATTAAATAAAAAATCATTGCCATTCACTCAATCAGTGTACATCAACACAAACATGACATTATATCGTTATTATCCTACACTTAAAGCTCGGTACACAATCAAGAGACGAATTACCGCATTCCAGTTAACGCGGAATACGCAATGGGATATAGTCCCTTGACACACTGGCATTACAACAATTCATGCCAGTGTCATTGATTACTTTCTTTTGTTAATCCCAAGATGAGTTTAACACCTTTCTTATGTAATATGTGATACAGTTTGTGAATTGAATAGGAGGTTTATTTGTCTCTGACAAATCATATCAACAATAGGAAGAAGATTCTTAGTGCTTATCTGAAAGGAGAAATTGTAATAAAACTGAAATTTTCTCCATCAAGGGACAGAAATGAGGATAATCTTGGTAACCCAGTTTTAAAGTAGGGTATTTTATCTATCTACCTTGTACACCCATTATCATTTATCAAGCTATGTTATCACTCCATATGATCCAACAGGTTTTAATTGTGCTGTCCAAGATATGATGCTGATAGTAGACTTTGTCAGCATCCTATGGAAGTAGATAACAACTGTAGTAGTACCCACTGTGGAAGGGAATAATTTGCTGTTGTTCATCACGAGAGGAAGAGGAAGCATGAGGAGAATTTCGCATTTAGTTTTAAACTATTTGATGTTTCCTGGTTTAAGCAAAATTTCTGTGCAGAGTTTGAAGCGAATACCTGGTGTTTCTTACAGGTTTGTGTGTCTGTTTCCTTTCCTTTCTCATCGTCCTCAGCCTTCTTGATTAGTTTTTCTTATTTCTTTTTTTCTTTGGGTGCTTTCATTCTTGCTGTAATAGATGCTATTCATATGTAGCTAGTCCATATATTTACCAACGTGTGTCACTTAATATTTGCAACTTCAGTACTGAGCTCTCTGAAGCCTGTGGGGTACCATGAATTATGTATTGGTTGGAAATTATACGAACCAGTCACATAAACAAAGTTTAAAATTCTGACAAAAAGTAGCTTAAACATGGACCAAAAAATATTAACTTATATTGTGTCAGAAAAAGAACAGATATTAATTCCGGACTGAAAAGCTGCCTCATCATGATAAAAAATAGGCTTACAAGCTTGTGACAAAAAGAGCTTGCATTAAAATGATTGAGCGGCCACGAAAAACAATGTAACGTTGATGTCTTGGATGACATTGGGCTCAGAGCCATTTTGTTAGTTGAATCCTTGCCAGGAACAATCACTTCTGTGAGAAAACACAATTCTTTTTTCCTTCTCGCTTTCAAAATGTTAACTGGGATTTAGCATTATCTTGCTAGTCACTCTTGCAAGTCACTCAATCAGCAGGACTTGCCAAGACAATCTGACAAGGCTTTGTGCAAGGGTGAAGTCCGAAAGGCAGACAGAGGAATAGATTGGAGGACAGTATCCCAGAATGGACAGGCCTGAAGTTGAGCAATGTCTTGAGTGAAGCAGTAGCAGGGGTGGGGGGAGTGATGGAGATGATGAGGGCTGGTTGCTAGGTCAAAGGTCCATCAAATTACATGATGGGGGTGATAATATCTTGGTGGGGAAGTAACCCTTTGATCTAGAATTTGGTTTAGCTTGTAATCCACTTTCATCTATTCCACTTCACACCACTGAAACTAACTTAACCACCAGTTTTATATATATAACTTATAGAATTGTACTTTTATATATGTGTCATGCTAAAAGATTACAAAGAGGCACTCGGACTAAATGAAAATAACTTGATAATAATTCTTCCTTGCAGATGGCGCTAAAGGTAGGACAGTATGCAAAGGCAATTTACGATTTCCCCGGAGAAGCAGCTACTGACCTCAGACTTCGCACTGGAGATGTGGTCAAGGTCACAGAAGTCATTGACGCCAATTGGTTGTCAGGTCAACAGACTGGAAGTAATGCAAGTGGCGCCTTTCCTTCAGCATTTGTGGAGAATCTTTCTCTGCCTGTTGTCCGCACTGGACAAAAGATTCTCTTGGCACTGCAGAACTTCCCTGCTGAGCAAAGCGGGGATCTAGAGCTGAATAGCGGTAAGTAGGATAAGTTTGTATTTAGAATGATTTACTTTTATTTCTTCAAGTATTATTTTCAAGATGTTGTCTAGATTTTAATAAAAAAAACAATGACCAATGGCTTACATTTTACTCAAAATTATCAGTCACAACCAAAAAGAAGTATGAATCTCTGAATTTGGTTTTTCAAAGACAATAATACTTTTTCAGAAGTTCTTTTTTCTCGCACTTCAACCTTTTCTATCTGCTTTTTCTTAATTTGTTTAATGTAAAATGAACCTGCTCTTTTGAGCTCAAAGAGATAAGCTCGAACATTAATTGTCATATCAAGTTAACACTTCAATTTCCAACTTAAATACCGAATTATGCTTTATAACAATTTACTTCTTTGAACTTTTCATTTTTTCATATACATGTCTCATTTTTAAGTAAATGTTATTTTCAACTCTCAGGTGATATTATTGTGGGCATAGAGCCAGTTGACGAACAGTGGTGGAGAGGGAAGAATGGGCCACTCAAAGGCGTCTTCCCATTATCCTTCGTCGTCGAGCTTGAACAGGACGATGGGCCAAGATCAAGGTCATTCAGTGCTCGTTCCAACAGCCTCAAATCTCGTTCCAACAGCGTGGTGGAGTCGGGCGACACCGGTACTTCTGTTTTGTTGGAGCCTGTATTTGCCAGGGCATTGGTGGATGTTACGCCCCAGCTCGAGGGAGAGCTGGGATTTCAGTTGGGAGACATGATCGAAATCACTGAGATTCTCGATGACGATTGGATGCGAGGGCGTTGCCATAACAAAGAAGGTATGGTGTCCACGCTGTGTGTGGAAATGTTGGAGGAAGTGGGAAAAAACAAAAGTGATCTGGTGAACCCAGTTGAAGGAAGCAGACGATTATCAGAAGAAATGGATAACTCCGTTGTTTTGAGGTCACGGAGGTGTTCAGATCAGTCTGAAGTTAGGGGGGATTCAGAAGAGGAATATCGAGGGCGGAATATATCAGCTGGATCGTACACAAGTGAAAACACAAGATCACATGATGCGGAGATTACTCCATATGCCAGAGTGCTCTACTCATTCTCAGCACAGCTCCCCACAGAGCTCTCTCTCAAAGAAAATCAGATAGTCACTCTCATTCAGCATGTTGATAATGATTGGACAGAGGGTATGTTGGATGGTAAGCGGGGGCTTTTCCCCACAAACTTTGTGGAAATCATCGTGGACTGCTCTGAAACTGATAGTATAGCTGATGTTAAGAGTAGTACAGCTGATTCTGCAAATGCAGAAATGACATCAGGAATTTTAAGCAGTTCAGCTGATGCGAATGATAAATCTTCTGTACAACCTTCAGACCAAGTCATTCCTTCCTCAAATGGATATGATTCTGGAGCTCACGCAGAACAGCGTGATTCAGTCACAGGCATTACTGTCGGAGAAGTGGTCGCCATGGAAATGTCTGTTGGGAGTGAGATTGGCCTGGTAAAGCACAGCTTCGTAGCCCAAGTGGCCGGAGATGTTTCGGTTTCCGAAGGCGATACAGTTGAGGTCCTGAAAAAAGTGGATGCAAATTGGCTTCAGGTTCAAACCGAAAGTGGTTGCAAGGGGCTGGTTCCCCTGAACCATGTAGAGGTCATTGGAGCCTGGCCACGAGAGGCATCTAGCGGCAGTTCTAGGAGTGGCAGTGATGGAGACGATTTTATGAAAAGGTCATCTAAGTCAGAGGCATCTTCTGGTCAGTGTGCCTCAACCGGAACCAAACCCTCAAGGTATTCTATACAGTCTTCAGACAAAGTCAAAGATGGGCTTTCAGCGGCTAAGTCCAGTCCTGCATTTCCTTTAGTCACGGGGAAAGAAGTGAAAGAGTCTTCCTCGAAAGAAAGAGTAAGTGATTCTAGTTCCTCTCCCTCTGCTGGCAGCACAGAAGGAAATTGGAAGGAGGTATCATACTCTCAGGCACCGACTGCTACTATAATTAGAACTACAACAAAACCTGTGGTTGCACCGAAGGTCAAACCCCCCCTGCTCCCCAAACCCAAACCTGCTGTGATAAAGCCCAAGCCATTTGTCACCGCCAAACCATTTTCTTCTTCCTTTGGGCAAAAACAGTCTCGCCATGTCATGTCACCGAGAGAAAAGCAGGGGGCAGACTTGTTCCATCTTGATCGACTGATAGAGGGAGAGATGGAGAAGGCCAAAAGCCGTTCTTCCTCCCAGAATTCAGATGCCACGAGTGAAAGCAGTTCTACCCAGGCATCTGAAACTTGGAGTCGGCCTGAACCTTCTTTAGGCATGTCCCAGTCTCTAGACACTGCAGCGCTGGTAGCTGCATTAGCCTCAGCCTCATCAGAAACATCAACTGCTGGGGATCTAGAGAAGGGGGGCATGAAAAAGCATGAGCTTATGTCTTCCGTCAGCCTTCAGGCAGAGGAAGACAAAGCTTTGCTGTCAGAGGAAAACAGGAGGAAATCCACTTCCTTCTTTGAAGTCAAATCGAAGGCTAGCCCTTCCTTGATGGATACAAAATTGGCTTCTTCAACAGCACCTTCTACTCAAACCGTTTCAAGCGACAAGGAAACAGCCTTTGTCAACCCAGCATTTCAGATCGAGGTGGATGAGGCAACATTAGTCAACGTTACCCATGCACCACCTCCATCCCAGCTCTCCCCTAGAGCTCCGCCACGACGTCCTGCCAGCGCAGTGATAACCCTTCCTGCTCAGACAAGCAAGGTCAAGCCTCCGCCTCCCCGTCCAACTGGTCCGAGAATAGCCTCTGCTCCGTCCAAGACTCCACTTGTCCCACTCAAAGCAGACAAGCCAATTCCGCAGCGACCTGCCCCCAAAGCACCATCTCTGACAAGGAGCTACAGCAGTGATGTAACCAACAGTGTCTCCAGCCTGGATCCATTGGCTGCTCAAAGTAACCGGCGGTTGTCTCAAGGAGCAAACCAGCCACCACGGAGACCACCTCCCCGACCTTTGTCCTTTGCTTCCACCCCACGACGACCCCCACCGAGGCCAGCTGACCTCATGAGCTTCAGTCCGGAGGAGCACAAAGAAGGTCAGAGTTGCTTTTTTTTTTTTCTCCTTTTGAAGAAGAAGAAGAAATTCACTTATATAGCATATTTAGTGTTTAAAATTAGTGCTTCAGAGGACTTCAGAGGTGTTCCAAATATATCACTTATGTACTTGACTTATTCCTCTGGTTCCTCTCTGGAACATAGCGCTGCTCTTAATGCTCTTCCAACATACTCGATTCTGGGAGACCTATTCTTGATGTGCCCATGGCATCCTGACCATCTTCAGCTCAGTGCTGGTGCTTCTGTGTCATGTCAGCTCGGGATTCCAGATGTACATGTATATAACATACCTATATATTGACAAGCATTGCCATTCAGCTATTTTTATCACATTATGCATTCGTACAAGTATAAATATTTTCTGACATATTAAAGGATGTATTTGTACATTACTACAGGTTCAATAATGGATACTGATTGGTTTGAAATTTAGTCATTTTGTTTTCACTATCTTCATAGTACAGTGTAGCCCGGATATATCGACATCGATGGGACCAAATGAAAATGTCAATATATCCAATGTGTTGATACATAAGAAAAGACTTAAATAATAGAAAAAAATAAGGAAAACTACCCATGTACAGTCAGCTTTATTTTATTAATGCAGTTAATCAGTGCACCGCTCTGTACAAACGTGATAGGCTAGCGCAGATCCTTGCCAACGAGAGAGTGGAGAGAGAGGCAGGCGGGCGCAAACTATCGCAAAAAGATAAAGGGAACGAATAGGAACAACTTCATGACCAATTTTGACATAACTTAGGGTTTAGTCTTCAGTCAGGATGTTGATATAAGCACTGAGGCTAGAAAAACGTGTCGATATAAGAGAAAATATTTATTGATAAAATATAAGTAAAAAAGGGGACTTTTTTTCTTTTTTTTTTTTAAATTGTGTCCATGTATCAGAAATGTCGATATACCCGATGTCGATAAATCCGGATTACACTGTAATTATTTTCAATACCCATGTAACTGATGAGTCACAAGAGAACGAATTTAAGGTATCTATATAAATATATAATTTCCCCCTTCACAAAACAGAGTAAAAATTGTGTTGATAGTTTAGTAAATGTATAACAAATGCATGTCAACAATTTTCTTTGATTATATTTTCTCCTGAAGCAGTTCCCGAGGAAGAAGAAGAGGACGAAGTTACAAAACAGATGATAGGTGACCTCAAACGAAAACTGGCAGAAAACGAAGCTGACATCAAGGTAATGTTCCTTTATTTGTATCTTATCAGTGAGAGTGTAGATAGTAAGTGTCACTGTCAGATAAGGACGATTTGAAACATTGTTTTTTATCGTTAGATTTTTCAATATGTGTGGAGTAGTGAGAATCTATAGTGCATGGAGCTTCAAGATAGACGAATGTCAATAGGGAAGATAAATTCAGGTGGGTCGGTTTTTTTTGTTTAGTTGAATCTCTGTTTTGCTGTTCACAAGATTAGTTTAGCTTCAATTCATTCGTGGAATGTCTTTTCAACCATGTACGGTAGCCCTTTCACTTTCTTTCCAACTATACCTTAACTATGCTTTATAACTTTATGCTTCTCACAAATTTCTCAAGAAATGTAAGGAATAGGCTTGGGCATTTTGAAGAAAATGAGATTAATTGGGTGATTACTGTTCTGGGCCACGTTTGCAATTTTTGTGACGTATGCTATCCATAGTCATAATTTAATTTGGTACTATCTTTTTTTTTTTTTTAGTCATAACATGTATCAGGAATGGTTAATTTCAATGGAATTGGTATTCTTTATTTCGTTCTTGTCCGTTCTTTGATGGATATTATTTGGAGTAGAGATAAGATCTAACTAATAGATGAGGAAAAAGGAATAACATAATCTGCACATTTCTGAAGATTCATTTTGCACATAACTGTTTAACTGATTTCATTTTTAATCTATTAACTAATATTGGGGAAAAGAAACAAAACGAAAGGAATTCCTGAAGTATTTTCAAAAGTTTTGCTGCGATAATTTCGTAATAATTGAAGCTTTGTGCCAGGAGGTGATACAAAAGTGGCTGATGCATCGTTTATTTATGTATAAATTTGATTTAAAGAATTGTATGATCGATTGGCTTTTAATGAATGAATATATGTACGTATGTTAATAAGCTGTGGGTAAGAATGTTTCTTTTCTTTGCCAAGTATCCATCTGTATCTTCTTTAAAAATGGCTGCATCGAGCTTCATCTTTTTTTTTTCTGCTCCCGCTGCCAATTTTATGTGGTGCCTATTCTATATTTATATCTTCACGGTATTCGCCCAAGTTTGAAGGAACTGATGACCATTTAAGTCAAACACCGAAATTGTTCGCATGAGTAATAACTGGTGGAAACATGGGGGATCCTGAATAAGGCTAGCGAAGGACAGGCTGGAATGGAGGAGCTTTGTTGCTGCCCTCCACATCAACATTGGTGTAACAGGTTCATGATGATGATGAATAACTGGTGGCAAGGAAGGGTAGAGTAGTTCAATGGGTACAGGATGCTCAGCACTGAACAGAGAAATGAAATTCCATTGTACACATGTATAGTGAAATGGGGGCTACCATGAAGCTATCAGTGTAATCCGAAATCTTACACGGAGTAAGGTACAGAGAGATTCAAAAAGTAAGGACGTCACAGGACAAGGCCGAACGTGTCGAGGTTACTGTCTGCAAGGGTGACAGCAACAAAGGCAACAATAGCAATATAAGAACAAGATCTATAACAAAATCCCAAAACATAATCTATTGTGATGGTTGTTTTATGCCCAGCTGACGGTCTCTCTCTCTCTCTCTCTCTCTCTCTCTCTCTCTCTCTCTCTCTCTCTCTCTCTCTCTCTCTCTCTCTCTCTC
>JBDFRD010141031.1:0-12625 GCA_039654405.1 Bullina lineata | reverse complement strand
TGACTAATCAACCTTCTCCTTTCTTACCTGACCAGACCTGTAGAAAATGTTCACATACGTTTTGGCCGTGTGAAAGGCATGAGCACTCGTCTCGGCACTGTGGTGTTTCTTAGAGATGTGTTAGATGAAGCCAAGTCTAGAGTAATGGAATCAATGGCAGCGAGATCCAGTAAGGCTTTAAGTAGTGATGAGAATGAAATTATGCTCAAATCACTCGAATATGTTGTTACACTTTTTGATGAGCCTGTTTGATTTTGAGAAGATCTTGTCTATGAAAATTAAATTCAGAGGAAAGTGAGAGTCATAAACAGATTTATGAACTGTTTTTGAAATATATTGCTTAAAATAAATGTGAATGTGACTTTTATATTGTATGTCAGTCTTACTTCAGCTGTTGTGGTAGGAACTTAAAATTTTGTAGGTACAACTATATGTGTGTACAAACATGCAGGCTAAATACGTTGTTGTTTTTTTTAACAAAGTTTTTTTTTTTAATATCATTACCTAGCTACTCGAGTAACAGAAAACTTTGAGAAAGTGGCAGACAATCTTGCTGTTTCTTCAATAATTCTTCAGGTATGTGAAGCACTACAATACAAAAAACATTTCACAGACCATAGGGAAATGGTGAAGAATGGAGACATGAGACATTTGTCTTCCTTAGTAAATGCACCGTTCAATCATAAACAGTTTGGGTTGGAATGCAGATATTTATTTATTTAATTTTTAAAAATAACATGAGATTAAAAAAAAAAGAATCCCAAGCAAATTTGTTTCAAGAGAAGCAATTGTTTCAAATTTTTTGTTTTTCCTTTCCTTTTCAGGATTTGAAATCAAACAGAGCAAATGATTATACATTTTCCTGGGAGAAAATGCTGAGCATGAAGGCCGACTCAGGGGTGTTTGTACAGTATTGTCACGCAAGATTGTGCAAGTGTGTATCTAACCCTGTTTAATAACATTAGAAATGGTTCTTCATTTGTCTGCTTGGTAACTACTGAATTTGAATTATACAGATGCTTTTTGTATAACTTTTAGTACATACTTTGAAACTTTAATTAAAAACAGATTTCCATAATAACCAATGTTAGAAGAATGTTATGGTTCTTTAACATATTTTTTTTAGTACTATAAGAGTTTTTCCTCTTTCTCTTACACTTTCTACAGTCTGCTATCTGCATCTGAAGTGGAAATTGTTGATGATATTGATATATCCTGTCTTGACAATGATATTGCTCTTCAAAGAGTCATCTTACATCTGGCAAGGTAGTTATAAAAGTACAAAAAAGAAAAATATAATATCATGATTTTGCATTTCAGGTAAATCTTTAGATCAATTCAAAGTCAGAACTGAATGTATTTTGAACATTTATCCAAGAAAATGGAGTATAAGATTAAGTAATTACAGCTTACATCTCCTCAGTATGTTGTTATTGTGATTATTCAGGATTATTCTTTCTTTGATGTCCCTGGAATAGTTGTGTGTTGTTGTTTTTTGGACAAAATTAATAAAACATGCTACCTGATTTTGTCAATATTCCAATTGTTCTCTAAAATGTATAAATTTCTTTATTTTATACAATATAAAAGTGTTTTAAAACCTTGCTTCATACATAGAAAATGATGTGATGAGTTGAGAAAACAGCCATCTGTTTTGATATTAATTAATGGTCCATCTTACAGGTTGTTGCAATTGATTTTAAAAAATGTTGATTTAAAAATGCTGTCTTAAACTATATGGACTCACTGTTGTCACATGATTTTTAGTTTGCATATTTTAATATAATCCAGATACCCTGATGTGTTTGAAGTGTCGCTGTCTAAGCTGGAACCACATCATATTGTGCAGTATACATTCAAGCTTTGGTAAGTTGTTTTTTTCTTTTTTAGAAATACATTTAGATTGAATTCGTGATACCAAATCTTTTACATGAGATAATGACATTTTTAAAAAATTTCTATTTTAAGCTATTTGTAGATCAATGAATAGAATATTTTCTTTTCCCGTATCTTAAAAGCAACTGTATTTCTCTCCACTGGAAAAATTTATTTTGTACATTTTTTAGAAAACCATGCTAACTTTGCAATATTTTATATCAACTCAACTACTCTGTTAATATCTAATCAAGCTTTTCTTGTTTCATAAATGATCATGTAATTTTTGCCACAACCCACACCTATACCTTGTCTTCACAGCCATCTCGTAAACTCAGCATACTCCTCCTGTGCCATAAAAGGACAAAGCTGTGATATTGCTCAGGTATTTGTTTTCATAGTTTTATTTCAAGGCAAGGATCTCCAACCCCCAGCCCCAGAACACCCCTTTTGTAATTGTGATAATTGTATAGTGATATGGTCCTCAGTGTCAGATCATAATGTGTTTGATGTGCTCTTATCTTGATTAACCCTAAAATTATGTCACTAGATCTAGCTGTTTTAGGCCCTAAAAAAGAAAACAGGCGGAATCTCCACTGTTCGGCAACATTGAAAGATCCAAGATCATTTATGACAATGACTACGTGCACTATGTATTGTAGGCTTGTAAATTATTTCTTAGCCATACCATTGGAAATTAAATTACAAGAAGAGTCCCATCCGATTTGTTTCCTGGATATTAAAACATTTTTCTTACCTTTGCTTATACTAAATAATTGGTGGTGAGTTAAAATGGTGTTGTTTTGTTTTTTTTCATTCAAATTTAAAAAGAAAGGAGATTGTACACGTTTGTGTTGCATTAAAATTAAAGGGTGTTAAATAAAGATATGGTATTACATTGTTGTTCACATTTTAATTTCTTGTAACCTTTTCTCCTCATACAATCAAGGCTCGGTTGCTGGTATTTGAGTGTTCAAGACAAGTCTTGGTTAACTGCTTGCTAGTCCTTGGATTGCACCCATTACCAGAAGTGTGAAGTGTCAATAAATGAGAAATTTTAGTTAAAACTGTCATTCATTTTTACATTTTTCTTTTTGTACACTGTCCTATCTAAGGAGGAGCATGCTCATTTGTATGTGAATGAAAGTAATGAAAAAATGTTACTTATGTCTGTATTGCATATTATCTCAGCTTCAGAGCACTGACTGGGTAAAATGACCCCAATCACTTGCAAGCTGTTCTTTTGTTTGTGTTTTGTAAAAATGCATTATAAGTTTAATGATAACATAATGCTCAGGCATATATTCCAAAAAAGATGTTCAGTTTATTAACATAAAATATCAGCCCACCTAGTTTTACAGTTAATTCTCCTTCTCTTTCACACAAATTTCTTCTCTCTCTCTCTCTCTCCGTTTGTCTCAGTCACTCTTTCACTTACTACACGCATAGAAAAATATAAATTTAAACAAAAAATTCAAAAACATATCTCCAGGCACATGAAATGTCATTTTCTTTTGCAAACAACAATGACTACATGTGCACTTTACAATGGGTATTTGTGCAATTGTCCATTACAATAAATGGATGTACAAGAACATTTTGTTTAATGTGCTCATCCCTTTCACAAGCTGACGTACAGGTACTCCAATTTACACAGATCATAATTAAACTCTGTTTATCTTCTTTCCATGAATGAATTTGGTCACAAATAAAACTAATGTAAAACATGCAAATAAAACAACAAGAAAATTATTAACTTTCCCACTACTACCACTACAAACAAATGCAGCCCTTATCAGAAAGACTTACAGACCAGCTAAAATACACCCATCTTTTTAATACTGAACTAAATGTACACAACCTTTTTGCCACAATGATTCACTTGTCCAACAATCAAGTTGAAATGGGTGGGTATTAAAAAAAAAAGAACGAAAAGGGTGGGTCGATGAGAATGAGGCATGACTGGAAAATCAAAGACAAATGTCGATGGGCCCTGTGTATTGTAGCACTAACACTGTGTGACAGTTCTGACAGCTGGCAAGATGAAAGATCTTTTGTCTTCACGTCTTTGCCTACTGCTGTTCTTTTCCTTTGAATCTAAGCCCATAACAAAGTTAATGGAAATTTAAAATGCCACTGTATCAGGCATGAAAATTATATACCCCACAGTTAGTGAAGGTGGATGAACAAAAAATCATCAAAAATAAAATATGCTGAAGACATGGCATTTCAGAATCTACTCTGTCAACAGTAATCAATAAAAGGGACTGCATAGAAAAATCTCGCAACAGTGCCTCATTCCAGCCTGCAATGAAAAAAGTCAAATGATTTGGATATCTGATGATGATGCAACCACACCAAGTGTTACAGTAGGCTTCCAACGTGAGACATACTTTAACACCACAACCTATGTCCCTCGCTTGTTGAGGTGTTTAAATTATCCACAGAATGCGGAGAGACTAAAACAAGCCTGTTGTGTATGAGGAAATTATTTATAAAGATGCAGATTGTAAAAGAAAGGATACTTGTGCTTCAGGGAATTGACTTGAACTGCTCGTTTAACCAGTTTGGATTCAATCTACACCAAATTGTAGCAGAGTTGTAGGTACTGTTTCTAAAGATGACCTTAGACATGACAGAAGTACTCTTTAGTGTGCCAAAACTTATAACAAGACAACATAAACATGATTGCATGTCTGTTGCTCATAGATGTACACCTGTACACTTTTAGGTTCCTAATCTTAAAAAATGAATTCCATAAAACATTGCATAATCAGAATGCATTCAATTGATAAGACATGAATAAAACAAATGGTAAAGATGACTTGAATGAAAGAATATGATCAAGCTTGAGCCATGAAGTTTGTCCGACAATGACCTGGGGAAAAAAAGAAAATCATTTGACTACTTAGCGTATTCCACCTTATAAATTTTATTACAAAATTTATATTCACAAATTATGACCATGCTCTGTCATTCAGTCTTCATGAATAAATTTAAATACATACACATGATTTTCATCCATCATTTATTGAAGCACATTGTATTATGACAAATTTTAATTTATAGAAGAATGTTTTATCTGTGGCCTGAAACTTTCTAAAAATACACTAAAACTAATATATATAATTAATTCTCAAAACTGTTCATGATCAATTTTTCATTGGTAAATACTTGGAGCAAGTTACTTACTGATGAATTCTGATACTGGATCTTTGCCATCTGAAGTTCGTAATGTGTCTGTCACAGCTTTATTCTCAATAAGGGGAAGTAACAGTTGCACAAATTCCACAGTGTAAGGTGGTGCAATCATGTCAAGAAGCTGTGGAAAATAATGACTCACAAATTACCTTTTCTGGCTTCTCGTATCTTCAATAAATGATCTGGTACGACTAAAATTTGGCAAAGAAACAAGTTGGAATGTGATTTCATTCTGGCTGGCATGAATTTATCAAATCTTTTACTTTTCATTCTGTCACACAAAATTCAAATTTTAACATTAAAGATGAAAACAATGGAAATCATTCATTTTTTAAAGCATTTATTTAGGTAACTTTTTCTTTGTTCACAAGGTTTTTTATAAGTTTAAAATTATAAACTCTATACACTATAAAAAAAACTCCAACAATTTGGACTACATCCAATAATAAGTATGTATCAGAAAAGTGAATGAAGAATGTCATATTACTGAGCCACCAGCATTTCAATCGATGTCATTTAATGGAATATTTGATGTTTTTATTTTACCGACAGGTTGGCCACTTTTCTTTTCCAATGCTTGACTACGGAGCAAAAAGTACTCCAGTTCTTAGGGACATTTGCATTGCTTTACATTTACAGTGAATAACACAGCAAGTATGTCACAATAACTATAATCATTTTACCTCTGTAACAAAATGACGAACCAATGAGATGTCTGTGTCTTCTACACACTTTTTGATGAAGGTAACAACAGGAATGACACAGCCCTTGTGTAACAGATGAAGCATGCGATCCAAGAGCATTTTCTTCAGTTCAAGCTGTGAATAGACAGGAAAAAAAATGGGAAAAAGTTAATAATAAATAGAAATAAATGATTAGGTTGCTTGAAGTCCTACTATTGTGTGTTTGAAAGTGGCTGATATGATCCTATCCCCAGTGAAGTAATTTAAAACGATTTTTCACCCACCTACCATGGTGCAAATTGGGTATGCAATTTTCTGCCTGGAAAGAAAACCTATAACAGATAAGTATTTTATTTACGAGATGATCTGTTCTGCTTCAAACTACTGACGCATGGATAAACTCTGGTTCTTTGGGTCCTGTAGGCCTTGAAGGAACTTACCACTCAAAATTTGTTACAAGCGTGGCAACAGGCTGTACAGTTAGACGATTGGACTCCTAATACAATGGTCCTAGGTTCAAATCCTGATGTGTTGTATCCAACAGAATACTTAACATGCAACTTCTTTTGTTCTCCAGCACCTAGGTGTAAATTGGGTACTAGCATGTTAAGCTGGGGAAGTAAACTTATGACAGACAACATCTGTCTCAGAGATAATGTAGCATAATCTTTTCAGTTTCACATCTTTAAACTCTATGGACCTTGAAGGAAGGGTGTTAATTTGTTATAATGAATAACGAGTAGAAATAAAATAGGTAATTTCTCATTAAAATAAAACATGTTTCTCTTTCAAAATTTATTTGTTTAAAAGTTAAAAGGATGGTTTTTCATGCCTCACCAATTCAACTATTTCAATGTTTCTAGTCAAACTAAATGAAGATAAACACTAGTTTCTTACCCTAACCAGAACATCCAACTCATCATAGTTGTTCTCAAAGAGTCGCACCAACAGCTCAAGGGCTTTCTGGTGCAATAGCGGATGATTTGAAACAATCTGGAAGAACAATAAATATAATAAACTTCTTTTCTTCAGCTCATAGATTGATATGATTTGTTCAACGCTTTTTTTTCAAAGAGGAGTTGCTTTCGTGAGGACATTTTTTTTAATTTATGAAAAATCTAAATGTGATATTTTGTCTCTATCCAAAACACAACCTGTACACTTATCACAAAACTTTAGCGAGAGTACCACTTGTCCAAACGAAAGCAACACATCTGAAACAGACAAATAGCTATAACCACTTATCATATTATATACCAGAATTGTTACATTATAAAGGAGTATGCTTGCTTCAACTCATGTGCTTCACTGTAATGATTTTTAAAACCTTAGCATACTATAGTGAATTATCTCACCTCATCTACTAAGACCAAATGAAGAGGAGTATGGTCTGTGTTGAGCTTAAAAAAGCTTGGCTCAGACACAGTGAGATCAACCCATCGCAGCATTCCCATGCCTACGACAGGAAATCTGTAGAGGAAACAGTAAATCATAAGACATTACTTATGGGGCTTGCAACATTACTTCTAATAATAGTCTGATTAATTTACAGTGACATTTTGGTTATAATTATAATAGATATTTGTATCTTCTCAATGTTAAATAAAATATCCCTGACTTTGTAGCCCACAGTAGATGAACTCAGGAGAAAGAACAAACTCTTCAGCCCAATACTTGTTTCTATGAGTTTCATCATAAACAAACATGCTCACTACCTTTGCATAACTAAAGTCTTAACACAACAAAAATTGATAAAAACTAAAAATGCTTCTTCCTAAAACAGGAAAATAAAATGAGAAAAAATAACTCATGCTTTTGATTTTTGTTCAGTTAGCCTAACCTAGACTCACAAACATTGCATGTATATTTATTCACTAGCTAAATTAAGGATAATGAACTTAATTACACCATGAAACTTATCAGACTAGAACAACTGGTTCATAATTGTTGAGAGGTATCTGTGATTAGTGTAATCACAATCTAACTGAAACTAAACTTGTCCTCACTTGATGCAGGCAAACAGAGTAGCAACTTCGGCTATCAGGTCTGAGGATCCTTTGTGACTTGCAATTAAATTGTGTGTTTTTTCAATAGCTTGTGTTGTGGACTTCAGTTCTTCCTTATTTAACCTGTGACCTGTTGTACAAAGAAAAAAAAAAAAAATAAGCAAATACATATAAGTAACAAAGTTAATACATATTGGAACTTTATTTATATGCTTCAAAATTCCAGTTTGACCCACTTTTTTCCCTCTATTTTTTCCTTTGGGTGACAACTTTCGAATGTCATAAGTACCTTAATTTTTGACCGTCCACTAATATACCCAATCTTTAGTTTTCAACACTGTGCTGCATATTTTCCTTCTCCAATGAACATCACAGATCATTAAAATTAGTTCCTGATACGAGTTAAAAGTACAAAACTCCAATAAGAATTAAGAAACAATTGTTTGACAGTAATATTCCTAATCGTTTTGACAGAAAGATTAATTACATGCAAATTTTAAAATAATTTTTAAGGCACTATGTTTTCATATAGATTGATGGTATGGCCTGATAGTTCTATGGATTTTCGAAATGATGAATTAGATTGAGATTTCAACATTACGCCTTTTCAGGCTTTCTTCAAAAGCAAGTCTGCACTTTCTGACATTTTAATCTTACAAACTGTTAATTCTTTTAAAACTGCAATAGCTTTACCTTTTCCTCTGCGATGAGATTCTACCACGCTGACTGAGTAAGCCAGAAGATAAATGTATTTTGACTTGTGCTCAGGGCTGATTCGACTAGTTGGATTGTACAAAGCGTCAATCAAGAGATCTGTCACAGGATTTATAAAAAAAAGTAAAAAAAAACTATTCATCAAAATATGCACAACCACTCAACAAATCCTATAAATTAAGAAATATCTGTTTTACAAAATATATTGTATAAAAAAATGAAGAGAAAAAGACAGAAATAAAAGTTTTCATTCAAGCACATGCTATCAAGATGGCACACAATTTTCTATATACATTTCTTATGAGAACTACAAACAGACACGCCAACAATGCATTGATCTAACAAAATGATACGAATCTAAAAAAATAAATGAACAGTTTACCTAAGAACTCTGGAACCCGAATTAAAGATACAGGAGGACCATCATTTTCAGAGTAGACTTTGTGAAGCTGGAATTAAAGGATTTTCATTCTCATGCATCAAAACTAACTTTCTGAGCAAAAACAAAAAAGATGAAAGAAAGATGACAATTCCATCAACTAACTTATAGGCTATTTAATTTTTCCAATCCATTTGGTACAGACTCTTCATCATTCTTGTAACATGATCCCCTTTCACATACATAAGCATGAAAAGAAAGTCAGATGAGATGATGACAAATGTACCAATTTTTATGTCCCTTCAAATATTGGAGAAGTACGTTTTAACAAGATTTTGTTTACAAAAAGACATTGCTTATAAAGCGTCTTACTTTCCCATTTTTGTTTACTTTAGGCAGAAAAAACAATTTGAAGCACATAACTTTATTCCAGTCATGAAATAGCTGAAGTATACTTTACTACTTAACTACTAAGCTTTGAAAAGTAAAGACATTTCGGTATTATTACCCTCCATTAACTCAACATAAACAGTTTGAAGACAGGCCAACCACATTTGAGGCTTAGATTTATCACGAGCTGAACTCGCAGTAAAATGAGGACCCAAAAGAGTAATTTTACAGCATCCAAGGATAACGCCAGAGAATGAAGAACAAAAAGGCAATGAGATTTAAAAGCATATATCTTCGCCATAATTTTGCCGTAAATACCCGTAAACCGTAATTTCTCACAGCTCCCTGTAATTTCTTAGGGCGAATCCATAAAGTTGGTATGTCTGAGTTTGTCATTACCACAGAGATATCAGCAGGATTCAAGGCTTTCCTGGACAGCATGGAGGACAAAGCTTGACAGGCACGGGGATACTCATTGGCATGGCTCAAAGCTACAGTTATTGGTGTCACATCCAGGCCCCTAAGAAAGAAGAAATGAAGTTGATTCAAAATGTAGAGCAAGACGAAAAAGCTTTAACCTTCAAGTTTCATTGCAGGCATGCAATGTTAGTAATCATTCTGAAACAATCCACTTTTATTTTCTGTCTTATAGCACTTATATTCTCTATATTGTAAATCTAAAGTTCATTTTTCAGAATGATTGTAACGGAAGGTAATTCTTTAGTGGACAGTTATAAGTTACTAATGTAGGACACAGTGAGGCTCAAAATGATAACACAACAGCCTAATGAAATAAGAGAAAGCTAGAACAGACATGCCAACCCTATTTGAGGCTTAGAGTAATCACAAGTGGAACTCGCAGCAAAATGAGGACCCAAAAGAGTAATTTTACAGCATTCAATAATGATGCCAGAGAAGGAAGAACGCAACGGCAATGAGATTTAGAAGTGTATATGCATTGCTATAACATAGTATATTTGACCATAATTGCCAGGAATAAACATAATCTCTGACAGCTCCTCGTGATTTCTTGCGAACCTATAAAGTTGGCATGTCTGCTAGAATGATCAACTGCTCATATATGCAGCTTTAGTCATACATGTACACAATCTCACATTGCACAAAGGTCTTAAGAAGGATAAACAATTTGCCTGCTCAGCTGAGAGATTTTTCCCGCATGCCATATTACTTACAACATGTAGAACGTGGCAAGTTTACACAGAAGTCCTTTTCATCATAAATTGGAATCCATGACAACAATCTATAATGCTTACTTCTCCACTGCTGACTTCTGAAGCTCCTGACACAATCTTCGCATGTTGGCCCCACCTTTAGGTTCTTCTGCTGCCAAATGCATCAACAGCTGACTGTACAGGTATGTGTGCTCCCCGTGGCAAACCATTTTCTAGAAAAGAAAATGAACATAGTTATTTCACAACAAAATAACAATAATAAAGGTTAGCGTCGTTAAAGCATTCAGAAATTGTGTCATCTAAGGCAGAGTGAGAAATATTCTTCTTAAGTTATTGCCATGAAAGGACATTCCCATTCTTTCAAACGTATTTTTAGCAGAATCACATAGTTTTCCTCTCTTCAAAACATATGTGGAAAGTAAAAGGATAAAAAAAAACAAAAAAAACACATGAACTTTTCCATACCAATTTAATTTTAAATAGAAGCAACTTTACTTCCACCAGAAAGGAGCAGTTTTGAGTTTGAAGTCGAGTTTTCTACCGACTGAATTTTATTACACCCACTTAAGGAAATAATGGCAATTATCAGATTGAAAAAAAAAAACCCAACAAAACAATGAAACTCTTAAGAGAAGAGAAACCATTTCTCACCGTGAACTCTGGCAAGTGCTTTTCTAATGACTCTTCTCCAGCTTCCAAGAAAGTAGCAACTGAGGTTTTCAAAACTCGAGAGAACACTTCGATCTGGTGGCAAGCCGTTGATACAGAAGTGATCTCCCCTTGAAAACCAGCGTCAGAAATCATCTGCAAAAGGTTATTCATAAGAATAAGAGTAATACAAAATGTGACTTGTCAAATATAATGAAGAGAAATTTGAGAAAAGAATTAAACCTGATCCTACAAAACATTTTTTTTAAACTATTAGCAAACACAGGCAAAACATTTGGAAGTTTGAAATACAGCACTTCAAAACTGTGAATACAATATGCTTGTGGAATTTGCAAATCTTTATTTTAAGTCCTGAATAAAAACTAGCTACATATATATGTAAACTTATAGCATTGTGCTTGGCAAAGATATTGAAAAACCAGGTTTTGCCAAAGAAACTAAAACACATAAAGCAAACTGGAAATAGTAATAAGTAATAAATTATATGTATGTTTTTATGTGTTTTCAAACAATACATTTGATACAATTCCCATCAGAGATATTAATCTTCATCATTTGTCTTTTAGCTTCCCACACCTTGATAGTGAAGTTGAGCATCAAACATTCTGGATACTGCTCGGCCAGCTTGTAAAACAAAGATCTCCAAGTTGGTTGCTGGATCATCTGTGGAAGCCACTCTGGCATCTGCAAGACAAGAAATCAGTCATACATTTTGGCTCTTTTATTGGGTTAAATATCTATAAAAGTAATACATTGTTGATAATGAGCCTTGATCGGTTTATTACTCTTTTAAAATCTACACAATATTGATATTAAGTAAGCCTTCAACATCTCTTTTGTGTGAGTGGAAACCCACTTTCACAAATAAGAACAACAATTACAGAAGAGAGATTTTAAGACATTTTTATTTTTCATTATGTATTGATATTTTGACAGTACATATCTGATTCGAAAAACCACTGTGTTTTGTTTCAAATACATCAGTAAAAATAATTTATTCATTTTGAAAACTTCTATACAGTTAAATGCATAATATACTGATGATATTTTAAAAAGGAAAAATTTTGATATCTCACAAATACCTAACATTTATAATAAAAGTCACAAAGAGCTTCATACATTGCCATCACTGTTGAAAATGGAGTCTGCTTTTTGGGGATCAAAGTTCTTGATAACCATGTCCATCATATGAGACTCCACAATGTTGGTCACTTCACTTGGGGGCACACCTATAAAGCACATGAAAGGTAGGTTACACGAGAGACAATCTATGTTCCCCCTTCCCACCCCCCAAAAAACAACAGTAAATATACCAATGGGTTTTGGTTTCAAGGACAATACAAAACAGATCAATGGATATCAAGTAGTGAAGAGTATACTTATCCAAAAACAAATTTTAAAAATGAAAGGATAAAAAGAAGGTTAGGTATGAAAAACAGAAATAGAGAGAGAGGGAGAGAGAGAGAGAGAGAGAGAGAGAGAGAGAGAGAGAGAGAGAGAGAGAGAGAGAGAGAG